>CAXHWN010000862.1:647500-765000 GCA_964020975.1 Hermodice carunculata | reverse complement strand
AGGCTCTGATAGACATAACATTTAGAGGTAGCACATAGAGGTTTGTGACACCTGTCAATCTAATGGACAGTGAACAAAATTTGTAGCATTTGGACTTATGCTAATTAGCAGCATTTGAAACATTTAAAAGTTCAATATGTCTAAAACTATTATGAATATAGATGCCAATCCAACTTCAATATATAGGTTTCTGCCATAGCCGCATCCAATGAATCATGAACCCAAAGCAGCATCTGCATTTATGGAAACTGGACAAATACACAAGATAGAATTCTTGAAGAACTTTCAAACTATTACAGATACAGGTGTCAGTCCAACTTCAGTTTGTAGGTTTGTGACATAGCCGCATCCAATGAAACGTGGAGCAAAGTTGTAACATTCTAATTTATGCAAATTAGCTGAATTCACAAAAAATAAGTCATGAAAAACTCCAAAATTGTTATAGACTGGGGTGTCATTCAAACTTCAGTTGACAGATTTGTAGGATAGTTGCATCCAATGAACCATGAATCAAAGTTGTAACAATTTGATTTATACAATTTAGGCAAATACAAAAAAATTCAAATCTTCAAATAACTTCAAAACTATAATCGATTAAGTTGTCTTTCGACTTCAATTTATATGTTTTTGCTCCAGGTGCATGAAAACAATATTGTTGCAGGAGTTAAAAAAATACTGAATGAGCATTCTTTAAAAGTTTTCTAGACACACAAACTGATTTGCTGACAACAAAATGAATTTGTCTAGTCTTCATGCTGTTATACACAAAGTGGATTTGTGTCACTTTGTTCGTAAAGGAGAGGTTCAAAGAAACATTGCCTATTTCCGAGTTGCTTTCAGGATATATAAATATATATATATATATATATATATATATAAATATATATATATATATATATATATATATATATATATATATATATATATATATATATATATATATATATATATATATATAATTATATATATATATATATATATATATATATATATATATATATATATATATATATATATATATATATATATATATATATATATATAGTTAATTACATTAATGAATGTAAACCTGCCTTGGCTAAATCTTTTTCACCTCCTGTGTCAGGAAAATCAAGGTTCCAGTAGTAGCCTGAACATTTGCCGCCACGTGCGACAGTGACGAAACCGAGATCTGATATCGTCTGCAGTGTCGTCTGCACCTGTTTGTCAGTAGCTTGAGCTGATACTTAAAACAAAAAGGAAGAGTATGACCCATAAAATTAACTTTTCCAGTGCAAGCTGCGACTTAAGTCGAGCTACTGATGACATCCTTAAATTATCAATCGGATACTATATAATTATGCACTGTCAAAAGGCTTTTCACTCAAATACCAGCATGCCTACGTCCAAAGCGCGAAGAAGAAAGTTGTTGATTCAGTGCAAAATGAGAGCGTTAACCATGATATGTAAAGCAAAGAATTTTACACATCATGAGAAAGCGGTTTTTTATCCTTTGCTTCTATATTTATGATAAAAACCGATGCTTCGTGGTATAAATGTATCCAACATAATTTAAATCTTTAAATTAGAATGCCCATTGACTTCCATAGTAATCAATAGGAAAGCTGCATTGACCGATAAGTACCCGAATTGAAAAAAATCGTTAAATATCAGGAATCTGCAGCATTCCTGCATAGTAAACAACTTTGTTTGACCCTCTACAAGAAACATTTCCACCACGTTTCAGCTTAATCTGAGTGACGGTTCTGGAAAAGAAGTCGAAAATAGCTATAACACAAAAAAAATCATAGAAAATTAGAAAAAAATTGCAGCCCCATCTGGTGAACAAATTAAGAATTAGGAGTCCCAGGGAGTGTTCCTGTATGATATCAAAGCCATTGGGTGAGCGGTTTCGGAGAAGATTTTTTAGGATTTGCCCCAAAAAACCAACAACAAAAAATCATTAAAAATCCAAAAAATCACTGGACCGTGACCATTTGAACAAACTTGGTAGAGACCCAGCCAAGTCACATCTCCACCAAGTTTGAAGTGGATCTGGCCGACGGTTTTTGAGAAGAAGTCGAAAATGTGAATTGTGGACAGACAGACGGACGACGGACCCTCACAAAACCTCAGCTGACTGAGAAGTCAGCTGAAGTAAAAATGAGAAAGAAAAGAAAAGAAAAAAAATGAAAAAACTAATATCACTTAAATTGAAAAGCATCCACAATATCTCAGTCATGTTTGCAAATTGAGCGTTATGCAAGAATAATTGATAACAGCTTTTAAAAATCCTGCTGAGGCGTTCTGAAATTAGAAATTAATTAGATGAACAAAGCAGACTTATTTTCATAAAATATTAGAAAAAAAAAACTGCCTCGCTAATTCTTGAACAAATTATGTTTAAGGGTAACCAGAAGTGTCCCTATGGAATTTCAAAGCAATTGGCCCGGTGGTTTTTGAGATTAAAAAAAAATATACGAAAGTGAACAAGAAAGTCCCTGAAAAAATCTAAAAATCACTGGAGCATAACCTTTTGAACAAATGCGGTTAGGAGTCAGCCGTGTTGATTCCCATCAGGTTTGAAGGGAAACTGGCCAGTGATTTTGGAAAAGTCAAAAATAGGAAATGAGGGCAGACCGCGGAGGACGGATGAGCCTCCTAACCGCTCACCTGTACTGACAAGTCAGCTGAGCAAAATATTGAACAGCGGATATATGCCAAAGCCCATATTCGCTTGCCTTACTTTATTTGTTCCTGAATACGATTATCCCATTTGTGTCTACTAAATCAAAAGCAGCCTGAATGCAATTTGGATGCATTTTTACTCCCTGTGGAAGCGCAACAAGAAAAATCCCATTTTACCCAATTTGAATCTCAACAAATTAATATAAACTGCTGTTTTACATGGAAGCACCAGGCAAGTGATGTACGCTACCTACTTGTTCGTGTCTCAGTTTTGTAAGTAAAGTCAAATGTCCCAGTCACAGGTGGCGCTGCAGGCACTATTCGCTTTATTTCCACCATGGTACCACTCGGCCATGCACTGTGCCGATAGGTCGCGCTGGCGGTTTTCCCCATGCGTGATCCTGACGCCACCTGTACAAGATATTAATAATTGCATGTAATAAGTTGTTTGCCATATCTAGTTGATTGATAGCATGTTTTGCAGCACAAGTAACACAAAGATACTATATTATGACCTAGAGATAAATCAAAATTAACAAGCTATGGCTGTGCAAAAGGAATTAAAGAATCAGTATTTGCTTAACACATTTCCATAACTTTCCTTTTTAGTGCAGCTTGTAGATACTGCCCACCTCAAAAGCTCTCATTTATGAAAATGAAATATTGCACCGTAAAATTATACGCATTCAAGTTAGTAAAAATTATATAATTAAATACTTCATAAATAATTGTACTGAAGTCTATACCTGATAGGTACTCTGAAAAGGATAAGGATATATACATGTGCATCGTATCTGCATTGTGCTTAGGTTTTACTGTTAGAATGTAAGATAGAATATTTATTTCTGAACATGCATAAGGGCTTTTTGCAGCCAGAAAAAAAACTGTCACTCAAGCGCGCCATCCGCGGGAATTACACAACTAGGGATTTAACTCTAATCTACACAATATGAAAACTCACGGGTGCTCCCACAACACTTAGCAAATCCAGATTGTGGGAACAATCAAAGCTGGACCACGTGATATTATACTTGTAGTCATCTTCCTTTACCACTGTGAACGTATCAAGGAAAAGATTCCCCGGTCGAGCTGCTCGCATCCTTTTGTACTTCAGCTCTGCAAAGCATTTTAAGTCAGATTATATTGGTTTACAACAGGAAAACGAGGCATGCACCATTGAGTTAATATCTATTTTTTTTCTGTTGACATGATGGCAAAATTTACCACATTTTCACAGCAAAAGCAATATAAAAAAAACGCAGCAGAGTAATGCTCTTTGGATCAAGAAAACGGTTGTGCAACCTTGGTGTTGAATCTTTAGCTTCTTTAACTGTTTTTATGCCAAGGTTTGACTGAGTCATCAGCTTTAGCTCGGCGCAGTGCTCCGACGAAAGTTGTTGTCCACTACCATCCTTAAGAGCTGTGCAACTGTGGGCGTGTTGGTACTTGGGCGAAACGGTCGTTTTACAAAGAACATGGATCTGGTACATTCCGAATACAGGGATTATTATTGAAATTGGCAATGGAAAAGTTAAGCTAATTACAACTACATCTGTGGATGAATTTTCTTCATTAAAAGACTAAAGCTAATGAAGCAGCCCAATGTAAATAACAGGTCTCATTAAGTACTAATTTACAAAAGCGAAAAGAAAATCGACTTAGCCATTTGCTCTCCTAATAATTAATATCAGAATTAAGATGAAACATATTTTACCATGAAAGCTAGTTACTGGGTCACTGCTGCCTTTAATTAAATAGATGATGTCAGCATACGTATCTGTGAGCGATCCGCTCTTGCGAAGTATTCTGGAATATTGAATTTTTATTGAGTACACGGGAGCTGCAGGCTCCTTGCTCTGTAGAGCGCTGTGGACGCCGTAGCACGTGTAATGCCAGCTGTAGGGAGGAATAAGAAAATGTAAATATTATCAAATCGCCTAAGGTATGAATTTTGTTTCTCATTACAATGATATTTAGGACACCCGGATGACAGCACGTGAGGTCATCACTTGCATAATGTTTTCCTTTACATACCAAACACTTCAAATTGATGCATCAATATGCAAATGAACAAATAACATGCAAATTAAAATATTTTCAAATGTTGTTCTCGGGGGTTGTGAAAAGTCTAATTGTAATGGATCTAAGAAACACGGGAGGCTACCTTGATATATATATATATATATATATATATATATATATATATATATATATATATATATATATATGTCGATGTATATCTCATGATTTTTGTCACGCCCCACCCCACCCCCAGTGGGGGTGGGGTGGGGGTGGTAGGGAAGAATGTCAAAGCTATTACAGGAGCGAGTGGCAAACATTATGGCAAAACCAATGTCAGCTGCCATACGAATGGGGATTGAGGAAGGCATGAAGAGTCTGGCTACAATCCTCAAGGGCATTTTGGAAGCAGGGCATAAAAGGCAGTACTACAGCAGTTTCTCTATCAACTGTTCCACCTGGAGGGAAGTCTGGTTGCTTTAAATGTGGAGATAGCTCACACTTTGCCAGGGAATGCCCCCGACGGTCACCAGGGTCACCAGGATCTCCTGATAAATTGTCTTCTGACAGTTGAAACCAGTCAGGGTCACAAGCAATGGCCAGCAGATAACCCAATGTATGGGGGGGGGGTGCAATATGTATATAATGTGCATAGGCAGTCTAGTTTTGATGTTGATAACATGGAAATTGACAAGGCAGCTTCTCCACCCCCGTAAATATAGAGATCTGTGGCACTTGTGTAAATGCTGATGTTGGTGAGACCATCCACCCAGAGGTGAAAGAAGTTGGGTTTGATGCTACTAAGGGATGCAGTCCAGTTGCTGTAAATACCTGGGATACTGAGGCTTTTGTGCATACAGCTGCCCAGGTGACTGTCATCAGTATGAAGTTTGGAGAGGAGATAGGACTAAATCCCACAGACACTTCCAGGGGACCCTTGAGAGGAGCAGTTTTGGCAGTTGTATGCCTGCCTTGTTTGTGAAAAATGTGAAGATCAGTCTGGGGAAAAGTATATTTCCCATGGATGTGTATATTGCCCCAATCACCGATGAAGATATTTGGAAATTAGACTTCCTGTTGTTAAATGTATGTGAGATTGATTTAAGCCAAAAGAATTTGAGTGTGGGAGGGAACATAATCTTAGCTCTATTGTATCATCAAGATAATTTCAGCAGCGTGTTTGCAGGGTTACTCAAAAACAACAATTGGTGATTCCTCCATATAGTCAGGTGCAGGGAATTGCTGAAATAAAGGTGTACAAACTCACCAAGGCTACAAGTGGTGATGGCTACATTGTAACCCCATTTTGCCACAATAGGGATATTTTGGCTCCAGCATTAGTAGTTCAAGAACAAGGTCAAATTCTTGTGATTTTTGTAAATATAGGGAGTAGGTAAAACCAGTAATGTTGGTGGATGGTGCAGTTGAGGCCGAAAAAGTTTTGGAAGACATTGAATCAGAACCTCTTGCATGTGGCACCGATTCACTCACGTCTCTCTCTGATAATATCACTGGCGTGAAGAAGTCACCTTTGATGAATTCTGAAATCTGAACATCATCACGCTGTTATTCATTTGGCAATGTGGGAGCTGATAGTTCGTCATCATTGATGGATATTAGTATGCCCAAGTTGTCAGTGACAGGAGGTCAATTCAAGGAGGGTCACATGCAAAGTACAGAATCTCCAACCTTGTCTGAGATACTGGACCATTTGCATGCTCTCCTGGAAAAGTCTAGGGCCAACCTTACAGAAGCTCAGTCTGGTGAGTTGACTTCTCTTCTCTGTGAGTATGCAGATGTTTTTGCCAAAAACGTGATGGATGGTGGCTGTTTTTCAGGCACAACTCATAAGATAAACGCATGGAATGCTGAGCCTACAAAACAACACATGAGGCGCGTTCCTCTTTGCTTTGAACATGAGGAAAAAAAAAATCTTCAGCAGATGCTTGATGCTCAAGCTGTCAGGCCCTCCAATTCTGAATGGGCAGTGGCTCCTGTTCTGGTGCTGAAAAAGGATGGAGGATTCTGATGGTGCATTGGTTTCTGAGCTCTCAATTCTGTAATGGTGAAAGACATATATCCCCTTCCTGTAATTGATGGATGTTAAGACACCTGGGGGGGGGGTGAAGTCTTTTATTCTTGCCTCGATATGGTCTCATCAAACTGCCAAATTGCTGTGGAACTGGAGGACTGTGCTAAAACAGCCTTTGGTATCAAGTATAGACTATCTGAATATGTCCGAATGCTGTTTGGTCCCTGTAACACTCCCACAACCTTCATGAGGGCCATGAATTGTATACTGCAAGGGCTCACTTGGTCCTGCATATCAGCTTTTCTCAATGATGCCTTGATTCTCAGACAGGATTGGATTTTCTCAGTCATTTGGAAAATTTGTGGGTCATATTGAAATGTTTCTGCCCGCATAATCTAAAGGTAAAACCCGGAAAAGTGTGATATCCTCCAAACAAAAGTGAAGTTCCTCAGTAAGTAGGTGTCCAAAGAAGGTGTAGGTGTTGATCCAGACAAAATAAGGACAATCTGGGATTGGCCTGTAACACAAAGTACCTTAGATGTGGAATCCTTCCTTGTTTTTGCCAACTACCATCGTGTGCACATCCAAAATTTTGCACAGGTAGCTGACAAACTGTATAGTCTCACTGGTCCCAAGAAAAAATCAAATGGGAAAGTGAACACCAAGACACTTTCTGTCAGTTGAAATTTGCTCTCACTAATGCTCCAGTCTTAGGGTTCCGAAAACCAGAAGGTATGTTCTATCTGGACTGATGTATCAGACACAGCTAACAGTGCTGAACTGTCACAATTGCAGAATGGGGAAATGAAGGTCTTTTTTCATGGCAGAATCTCATTATCCCCCACTCGACACAAATATTGCACAACCATGAAAGAGCTCTTGCCCATTGTGTGGTTTACCCAAGAATTCAGGCACTATCTGCTTGGCAGGAAGTTTGCTGTGAGAACAGACCATAGCAGTTTGATATGGTTTACCAGATTTTGATACCCAGAAGGGCAGCTGGCCAGATGGTAAGAAGAACTCAGCCAATGTGATATGGACTTGATCCATCACCCTGATAAGAAGCATCAAAATGTGTGGGCTAGCCAGAATTCCAGATGAGGAGACTGTGGCAATTACTTTTAGGGTGTCAATTTGGAACAACTTCTTTGTAGGGGTGTAAATATTGCTCCTGAGCTCATAGTTCAATGGAGTCATTTTGAGGAAGCAGTAGATGATGTCATTCCCTCAGCATCTGCAGTATCAGCCAAGCTGCTGGAGATTCAGACTCAGAGGTTGAGGACAGTGATGCCCCACAGGTGAACTCTGAAGGTGATAGTGAACCCTGATATTGCTCAAGTGATATCTTGGTTAGAATCCATTTCCGAGAGAGTAATCGGTGAACTGGAGCTTCACAGTCCTGCAGTAATACATTTATGGATGTGCAAGTCCCAGTTGGTTTTAGAAAATGGTGTTCTCTACTATTGGTGGGAGGTTATGATCCACAGAAAGTGTTTCGTGGTCCCAAGATCATTGAACGAGAAGGTTCTTAAACAGTGCAATGATGTTCAGCTGGCTGGACATCTTAGTCAGGATAAAACAGTAAGAGGAGTTTCTTCTGGCATAATACGACCAACAATATTAGATTTATGTACAATCTTGCTGCATCTGTAGCTTAAATTAAAAACCAAAAATATGGCCATGAGCAAAACTGGGTAAATATCATGCAGGTGCTCCTATGGAGAGGGTACATTTTGACATCCTTGGTCCATTTACCCCTAGCCAGAATGGAAATATCTCTGTTCTCATTTTCGAAGACCAATTCACCAAGAGGTTTGAGTGCTATGCACTCCCTAATCAGACAGCCAAATCCATCATTCAAAAGATCGTAGATGAAAAGATCACCAGATTTGGTTGTCTGCTGAGCATCCACAGTGACCAGGGCAAAAAACATGGATGGGAGTTTACTAGAAGCAATCTGCGATCTGCTGGAGATAACCAAACCTGGGACTACCCCTTAGAGACCGTGTTCCAATGGTCAGGTGGAATGAAACAATAAACCCCTTCTGCAGATGACCCATTGCTTTATACAGGGCTTGAACAGGAATTGGGATAAATGCCTGCCACAACTTGCTGCTTCTGTATGGTCCACACCGAATCACAGTACAGGTTTCTCAACTAATCTCATGATGCTGGGTAGGGGGGCATTCAATCTTAAAGACCTGATTTTCAAACTTTCTGAGACTTCCAGTGGTCAGGACCCACCAGAATATGTCAAACGCTTACTGGAAATTCTCATCAGGACTCATGACCTTGTTCGTCATCATCTTTGGGTGGCACAAGAAGGATAGAAGAAGACGTATGATCTGAAGCTATGTCTAAGATCATATGAGGTAGGAGGTCTGGTGTATAAGTTAGAATCGCCTATAAGCCTGGTCAATCCATGAAACTCAGTAAAGTTTGGCCTAGACCCTATATGGTTGCTAAAGTAATCTTTTCTGTGTTATTTCTGGTGGAAGGTCATAGAAAGGAATTTGTGTCCCACCATGACCAACCAAAGCCCTGAAAAGACCGATTTATACCTTTGTGAATGAGGAGGATGACACATTCTCTGATGGACCTTGATTCTACCTTCCCCTATGAATAGGAGGAGAATGATAAGGTCTTACTGGAGCATGTGTTTGCAGATCTGTTTGCACAGTTGGAGGATTCTTTGCAGAATACAGATGGTCCCAGCACCACTTACCTGGCTGGGTCTGATACATCTAACATTTTCCCCATAAGTCCCACTGCAGATTCCATAGATGATCCTCATGCCTTCAATCCTGGGGATGCCATCACCAGTACCCAAATGCCTCAAAGGGCAGGAGTTGTAGACTCCCCTGTATCATCATTGACACAAGTGCCAGAATTACCCTGGTCGCAAAAAAGAACAAGAAGAGGCAGAGTGGTGCACCAACAAGCACATTTCAGGGATTCTGTTGGTTGCAAGTTGAACCCCTCTAGATCATCTGGGAGTTGCAAGGACCAGACATGGCTGGGAAAGTGCAATGGTGAAATCATTGTTTCATCCCCCGAAGTCTGAGGGCAAGAGGAAGGTGACAGTGGATGAGGATGTGTTGAAGATCTCCATCGCACCCGCTAATAAGAAGTGACATGTCCATCTATGTCCAGTGTGTGTGTGTGTGTGTGGGGGGGGGGGTATTATCATCATTTTAGGAAGCATGTTATCTGCCAACATACACCACGGTATATATATCCCCATTGCACCTGTTGGATATGTGGATTTCAAGGGTGAACCTTAGCTGGCATGGGGGAGCATTTCTGGTGCAACAACTCTGCAGTGCTGTCTCAATTCAAAGACGACCACCTGGGTACCTAGGCAATCTTAGTCTCACGATTCCTTCTTGCTATGGCCACTGAGATGGAAGTGGAAAGTGTTCCCAAGCATTTTACCATGGTGGTGCGGAAGGAAATCTTTGAGAATTGGGCTCACATTACAGAGATAGGGGAGTCCATTTTCTGGGAGTTCACTAGACGCACTGGTACCTCTTGCCCTGATCAATTCTGTGTGGCGCCACCTAATTGTATAGTGGCGATGTTGCACTGGAGGTGTCTGGCAGCAATTTGAGGGGTCCCTGACTGGAAAGTCAGCAGGTCCTTCAGAAGACTGAGAAGTTCGCACCAAGTCTGACCATTGAGGGAGGCCATAGAAGGTTTCTGTCGATAAGACAGACAACGGATGCCCACGGAGTTATAGACGCCCATTGTCATATTGAGGAGTAGCTGGATTGTACTTGTTGTTCGAACTTTCAGCCTGTATTGCAAGGACAGCCCAACAAATGAAAGTCCCGGAATGGAATGGCAAAGTTACAGCAGGAAGAAAGGATATATTGCTGTGTGGGGATTCATCCCAGATTTGTAGATGATTCCACCAGATGGGAAGCAATCCAACAACTGGAAGATGTACTGCAGGCACCCAGGGTCGTGGGGTTAGGAGAGATCGAGCTGGATTTAAGTGGCCCCAAGGTTACTGAGACAACTAAGGGGGCTCAGCAGTTTAGCTTAGAGCTGGCCTTGCCTTTAGCCCTGAAGTTTCTGTTGCCAGTGGTTTTGCATACAAGAGGTGAAGAAAGAGGACGGTGTGCAGACCATTGTCGGCAAATTCTGAAGATGTCATTGCCATTCAGTCATCCTGTGCATATGCATTGTTTCTCAGGAAGGGTGCAGGAAGTTGGCACTTGGTTCAGGCTTTCCCGAGGTCCATTTTTGAAATTGCGGCCCAAGCAGCCACTGGAGATGAGAGAGCTAAAGTGCTAAGACAAATACCTTTGCAAAAGATGGTCTTGGACACCGACTGCCCCTATCTTGTTCCCACCAAATTCAAATTAAGAACCAGGTTCTCCGACCCTGGCATGATTTAGAGACAGCGAGGACTATTGCCAAAGCCAAAAATGTTCTTCTGTGCACTGTTTGACAAGTCAACAGTACAGTAGCCAGAGCCTTCTATAGAGTACAGAACGAGAAGGAGAAAAGAAGGGCAGTACAAAGACAGTTACTGTTGGGATATGTTATTGGCATAAATCATAATATTAGGGATAGAGCAAAGCATCAGCAGGTCGGCTCCTTGGCTGGCTTGCTGAGACATTTATACAAAAAGGACAACTAATATTGTTTTTTGGCAAGATCCTTGCCTGATGGGATGACATTAGCATGTGTGTCACAAAGATATGTGGGCTGATTGGTGCAAGTCCATATACTCCAATTGCATGGGGTGCTGTTCAGGGTGGAAGTTGGCATGGATAATGATTAACTTTAAGATGGCTGGTGGCTGTCCCTAATGCATTACGTGTGCAACTAAAAACATTATAGGTTGCATGCTAATGGAAATAATTGCATGAATTTATTTGCATTAGTATGCTATATAAATGTAATGCATGTATTTATCTTTTCATTGATATGATGTTATTTGACATTAGGGGAATGTATCCTTGAATTTATATTCCTTATATATCTTAGCATGTTGAATATATATACTAACCTTCTTCTGTTTTTCCCTATACTTCAGTCTGATCTTTCATCTTTCTAACATGTTACCATACCTGAAACCACTTTTCGGAAGTACCTCTTCAGACATAACTCAACTATAACTTTGGCTAATTCAAATTAAACATTAATATGCTCAGCCCCATTTACACAAAACAAAATGTTGTATAGTTCAGCAGAAACTGGTCGCTGCGTCAACATTGAAACCACTTGAAATAAAAACAACAGGTTTTGGATGAGTTTTGAACTGGACACAGCAGAAGACAGACGTGGCATCTTGATTCTGCTTTCCTCTGTAGTGCAGCTTTGTATAGTCCCTGGGGACATCTTTGAACGAGGTAATTAATCCCTTCACATTATATACACACACATGCACAACAGCGGAGCACAGATTCTCGGCCAGCTAGTGCCAAGCGAAACAAGTCTGGACGTTGTAACACTGCATGTGCTCTACGTCAATGTTACTGTGATTGTATGGTCAAGCAGAACGTAATCAACTGTATTCATGGAAAAATAACCATCTAAACATTTCCTTTTCTTCTGAGGCTTAACAAAACATCAAATGTAAGGCCCAAGTATCTAGGAAGTGCACATATTTTTAACCGAAGACGTGCATGCCATAGGAAGATAGCTGCCTGTTTGGTAACAGCTCGGCTTTTACGGCCTGGGACCTGGCTTCCAGACTGGGCATAGGAGGTGAGTGCACAGAGTTCCTGCAACTCTCTCAGAGTACAGTGAGCCTTTCCTGTTTCAGTGCCACAATTTCGACTGAGTCAACAGCTTTCATCAGCGCGCTTTGGGTGCAATAAAGGGCACTGAGGAAAGCTGTTGACCTCTACGATTGTATTCCATGTAACTAGTCCACAAGCATGCTGGCACTTAAGTTCTTTTTACAGGAAACATGAATCTAGCACCCTTATCATAATTCAGAAAAGTTTGTGTGAAGTAGTTCGACTTAGGTCTGAGTCGTAGTTGCCACTGAAAGAGGCGCAAAAGTTTCAGCACAGCGTTCACAGCGCATGCGCTGTTGGAATGAGTAGCAATGCCTGGACTATTTGGTGGATGAAGGGGATATACAGAGTATCGAAGGAAAGTATCAAAGCTGCTTTTTCAAAGCAGGGCAGGGGTTATCAATTTAGAGAAGAGGAAACAGAGTGGGCAGTAGGTAGGCCTAACAGCGGAAAAGTTTAGTTTTTTTTTATGTACATAGAAGCAAGCTAAGGCTGCAAATCACTGGCTTCTATGGTTCAATGTGTGGAGAAATTGAGGAAAATATATATGAAGAAGTAGCAGAACTAGGACCAAAACCGCATTATATAGGGCTCAGAAGAAAATCGATAAATGAAAGAAGAGCAAGCGGAAGAGGTAGCTAGGGTACTTTTTCTAACAGGCGGCCCTCCACGAGGTGGAACGGGGAGATAGAACTGTACAGACTAAGTGGTAGCATGTTAGGATAAAGGAAATGAAATGTTAGCATTGGTCGGAAACAAGGTAAACTAGAGTGTCAAGATGGGGGGAGTTAAGGGAATGGCGGGAGCTCTTATCTCGGAAGCAGCAAATCTGTGTACCAAAAACCGACGAAGTGACAAAAAGCAAAAGGGAATGATAATTATACGTACTTTCCATCATCTGTCAAAGACAGCGGAAAATAGGCAGTCCTAGAAATTTCTTTTCCCTGGTGTGTGCATAGGTACCCGACGACAATTAGCTGTTGGAACGCACCTTTGTAGGCAAAGCACAACTACAAAAAATAAGCACCCGTATTAGTTTTATGTCAATACACGGAACACATCAGGTTAGAAAAAATAATCATGATGATGATGACAATGATGATGATAATAATAATAATAGTTTGATTGAAAACGTACCCATTTGACATGGGGGCACCTACAAGTCAAGTAAAATAGACATACTTATATCGTTAGTGGTTACGATAGAGTTCCTCTGTCTTTAATATGATTACGATGCTTGGGGTTCGATAATGCTGATGCAGGCTAAAGCTGTAACGTGCAATGAACGATAGTGGACCTTTGCGTGGAGTTTTCACACCAAGACGAGATCTAGATATAGGCTAGACTTGTCAACAACAGTACGCGAAAAAAAGTAACTTGTTTACAGTTTCTTTCTCTCTATATATTTGGTTATACCCACTGCTAAGCGGCGACAGAGGTGGGTTGCTAGCCTCGTAATAAATTCAACATAGCACTTCCGTGCAAAGGGTAGGCCTAAAGAGCAACCAAAATAGGTGTTGTGTTGATTGTTGTTGTTGTTGTTGTTGTTGTTGTTGTTGTTGTTGTTGTTGTATTTGGGGGGTATTTTTACTCTCAAATTTCGTTAAAAAATTAATTGTCTTCGAAATTGTTGGTTAATATCTGTTATGTGCAAAACCTTTTCACTAGGTGATATTCCTCCTCACACTGTTACCCTTTTCAGGCACGTTGAAGTTGATTGAATTTCCTGACAAATTGCCGATGAAAGTGATAAAAATTCCTTAAAACTTATACTAGTATTTGCAAGCTGCGTGTATTGACACTAGGAGCAAAGCGTTTAGATTTAAGCACATTGTCGCCGGCCTAACCAAAGGGAGGAAAGTTATTGGGTGGGCCAAAACTTGGCACCGAAGGCATCCAACAATTGTGGTAGAATAAAACTGACACTAGCTCCATGAGCGTTCAATTAAGTACCTTCTGGTATTGATAAGTCCTTTCGGGTTTTTTCAAGTAGAGTATAAAACTAGGGTTTTTCAGAGATCTTAACCCGCAATACGGCTCCGCCGCTCCGTCTACCGTCCCGTAGCCAAGAGAGCTTCCTTGCTCGAAGCCGTCGAAATATTTCTGGCCGACAGGGTTAATATCGGAAGGACACCGCACGCCAAACATTGTTTCCAACGCAGTTTTAACCTGTAAAAAGGTGATCAAACTGACCCATATCAACAGTTATATGAAACAAACTTTTAAGTCATCTAACTGATGTGTTACAAACAGAGAATACCAAGCATTGAAAGAACCTGTATCGTTCCTTCAGAGGGCACTTCAGTGAGGGGGGCTAGAGTTATGTATTTTCATTCTTTTCAACGTAATTTGCAGCTTGATAGCTGAAAAGCCCTCTCATACAGAAGTGTATTTCTTCATTATTAACCAATAGGAATAGTTTAAGTGATTTTGAAATTCCATTTTATTAGCCTCAATAGTTACGAATTTATTGAAGTTTTCTTTACATAGAATCAAATGATAAAATAGAACTCTGGCTTGCAGGAATTTCGCGTATTTGTTGTATAGTCACCTAAATATACACGGAATTGATACTTTTGACCTGATATATTGACGTGATACTAACGTTAAAGACCCATATAATTATCTTCTGTCTCTTCATTTACATTTGCATGTACTTCTCAAGAGGCTCTCAGCACACAGCGAAAGTCCAAACACGTACTAGTATTACACATGACGTAATCTCTAAGTTATCTACCATATTTATCCATGTCGCTGAAAAAACATACATTTGTATGCAACAGATTATACATTATGAGTATTTTGGTGTAAAACCAAGTCCGAATGTTCACATCTGTTAAAATTTATTGAAAGGGTTTTGCCTGTTATATACAAGACTGAGCCAAACGGACCCGATGAGGTATACATGTATGGGTGAAACTCCGAAACATATTTTCTCATATATATAGAGAGAGAGAGAGAGAGAGAGAGAGAGAGAGAGAGAGAGAGAGAGAGAGAGAGAGAGAGAGAGAGAGAGAGAGAGAAATCACGTATAGTCATTGATTGGAACCCCGAAATGCAGACAGGAGTTTACAGCTTGTGAAAAGGGTTTTTCTCAGTTGATGAACGATAGGACCCATTCTGTGAATATCGTGGTTTACTTCCCGCACACACAAAAGTAAAACTGGTATGCATAACACATCCCAATCACCAGGAATCAGCCACAATGACCTTTGCGAAACAGAAACACGGATTTTTGTTTATTTTTAAAAAAAAAATTTTTTAAAGCCAAGTTGCACATACTTGAGCCGCAGTAGCCTTTTTGTCAACACTTGGCGACGGCACTCCGTCTATTTTGAAGGCAAATTTCTTACGACTGCCGACGCCCTTGGTCTGTTCCGCTGTTGTGATGTTGATGGTGCCACTAGTTGCAGCTGTCTGGTATTCCAACTCGTCAACGTCACCTGAAAAATCGAAAACTAACAACATGCAAAAACTGTATGTTCCCACTGTTTAAATTAATCGGGTAGCTTATATGGCCATTTTCCGGTAAAACCCATCGGAAAGGTGCCGGTACTTAGGTCCATCAGTGGAATTAAGCGCAGCCATATGGTCCGAGCCATGTGTCTAGAAGTGTCCAACATATAAATGTTTTAATTGTGATCCGTCCACCAAACTGATTGTGCTGTGACCAACATAAGCAGTGTCCCTTCGAACTATATTTTCTTTTATTTAAGTTTATCATTATCATCATCAGCAGCAGCATTGTCGTCGTCTTCATCATCGTCATCACCACCATCACCATAAGAAGAAGAAGAAGAAGAAGAAGAAGAAGAAGAAGAAGAAGAAGAAGAAGAAGAAGAAGAAGAAGAAGAAGAAGAAGAAGAAGAAGAAGAAGAAGAAACAAATACATTGCAGAGTACATAGCAAAACTGGCCTGTGTTAATTGCAGTTTTTCCTTAGTTTGTTAAAGAATTAATTGCCGTCAATCCCGGCGACTCAACCGGTACAGCTGCTTTTAATCTTAGGAACTGAACGAGACTATTATACGCATGGAACTTTTTTTCCTATCTCAACGATTTTTCACAATTTCAACCCAAACGTTGATTACATCTCTGTCATACAAGGATTGAATCCATGGACAGAATCTGTACGGACACATTTAACAAATTTAACTTTGCCACATTGGTTCACTTTGTTTCTCAGACCACAAGAATTATTTCGTACATCCATCTGTTTTCTGATGTCTTTGTTTCTCCTTGATCTGTACAAATTAATTTCATTAAAAACACTAGACAGATGACATTTAAAGCAAGGCCACCTACCGAGTTCGTTGTTATATGTAATTGCATATTCCTTTCCATTTGTTATAGCCTTTTCGCTGACGGTTACCCCGCCTTCGACGAACGGCAATTTGTTTAGTTCAGTCTGCATCCGGGAGGCAGATTCCCCAAGCGGAATTTCGCCTAGAATAGCACAAATGTCAAATTGGTAAACATGATATGGAACGCCATCTGGACGAATGACATGTCAGGGCTCATCTTATAATTTTTGCAGATGCTTAGATCCGGTGCGCACTTACACGCAGAGGTTTGATGGTGGATACTACTGGTAAATTATATCGAATCCATGCAACATCTGATGTAAATAGCGATCATTATGCATTTCATTGATTCTGCAAAAGAAAGTACATTAACACCAGTATTTATGTAAACTTAATTTGATGTAAAACTGTTAGTAAACGATCATGTCACAATGAAAGGTGCAGACATGACAAAATCGAATTGGTTTTGCTGACTTAAAGGGTCATCAGGGCACAGGGGCATTCTTCACACCCACATGAAAATGTGTTCATGAAAAAGCAACAGTGTCTAACATTTCAAGATGGTTAAATATATGTTTGTCTCAGAAACAAAATGGAAAGCATAGTTATGTCATATGTGGTTCTCTTCTGTCGTAATAGAAGATAAATCTTAAGATTTCTCGATACAGAAGTGAAAAGCTGAGAGTCATTACTCATCAAAACGTACCGGTCCAAACACCATAGTTGCCCACTCTGAAACCGCCTTTGCCCCCGTTCGACACCACCGATAGGGTTTGAATTTCTTTGGTTAAACGCCCGTCCGTCCAGCCCTTAAATTCGACCGACTTAACATAAAATATACCCATGACTTTACATCTGACCGTGCTATGTGACAATGATATGTTTTCTGCGCTGATTACTCATGATAATCGTGTGTAACTTGAATAATGCGACCGTGCTTGGAACAGTAAAATATGGTCGTTATGGACAGAAATTATAGTGTATTTGTAAAATTACAAAGCAAATCATATAGAAAGGGACAAATCAAAGACGGTTGCAATAAACAGGATCGCTTGACGGTTTCAGTGCCAAGTTTTTGGCTGAGTCAACAGCTTTCCTCCGCATGCTTTGAGCCCAAAGCACGGCAACGAAAGCTGTTGACCCGTATCATTATATCCTCTTGAACTATAGGCATGCTGGTACTTGACTAAAATCATTACATAGCGAAGATGAATCAAGCATCCTTGTTAAAATTAAATGCAGTTCTTTTTTAGCAATTCGACTTTAGTCGCCGTTGGCATTGAAAGAGTTGAAGTGTGGTTTAATTGTGAGTGCTATTAGGCAAACCAAGGAAAATAAATATATATTTACAATACAACGCTGGCATATACACGAAACCTCTGCCCTGACAATAAGCTGTATGACACAACATCACAGAGCCTATTAAATAATATTACATACTAAGTAGAATGAAGTCTTTTCAATGCATAATTACATTTCTGTTTCAATGGGTTAAAAATTCTTAAGAAGGGACTGTTGTTAAAGCGACAGAGAAGGCACATGAAGATGGTGATATTTTGCGCTTTGTATTGTTTACCTTGACCCCCATCTATGGACGGGAGTCAAATTCGAAGATTCTATAATGGCATATTAAATAGGCTAAAAATAACCGTTTTCCTTGCAATTCTAGTTCTTTGTGCCCATGAGAATAAGTGTATACAACTGAATGGAATTGAGACAAATGAACGGCTTCTTATTTACTACTTTTCTATTGTCTTCTCTTATAAACACACATTTCGTTTCAATGCATGAGTTCCTTTGAAGGCTTCTGCCTATGTTGTTGCGGTTAGCTGGTGATATTCACATTAATTTAACGCTGAGCCTGCCGGTGACTTTTGTGACGTCACATTGTGCCATGTTAATATGTGCAGTTAAATTCTGATAAATGTAGAAACATCAAAGCAGATATAACTCCGGATTTCGACATAATTTCTCTTTTCGAAACACTCCTACCAAACTGTGTATCTTGTAACGATTTTGTGTTGCCTGGTTATCACAACATAATACGCAAAAACCGCCTTGACACGATACGTGGCGGTGTTGCATTATTTATATTTGAAGCTTTTGTTGTATCTCGCCGTCTTGACCGGGTGGTGCCCAATATAGAACTTTCGTGGACTAAGCTTAGAGTCCAGGACAATACGATTTTACTCGGCATTATACACAGACCCCCAAAATTCACCACTTTCGTTTTGGATAAACTGCAAGATAGTCTCGATCTGGCCGAAGCCAGCAATGTTCAGAATATTATTTTAACTGGTGATTTAAGTTCGCATTTCATTTTATGCTCCTGGTGTAAAACTTTGTGACACCTGCCAACATAATGGACAATAAATAAAAGTTGTAGAATTTTAAATGATGCTGATTAGGGGAATTGAAAATATTAAAAGATGAATATCTCTAAAACTATTATAGAGAAGGGTGCCATTCCAACTTCAATTTTAGGTATGTGCCAAAGCCGCATCAGTGAACTATGAATCAAAGTTGTGGGATTTTAATCTATGCAAATTAGGTGAATACACAACATTTACATCCTAAAGAGCTTCAAAACTATAATAAATAGTGGTGCCATTAAAACTTCAGTTAATAAGTTTGTGACATGGCTACATCCAATGAACCAAGAACCAAAGATGTTCCATTTTAATTCATGCAAATTAGGCTAATACACAAAATTGAGATTATGTTGAACAATGACAAAGTATATCTTTTAAAACTGTTCTCATTTTGAAGGCACCCAGACAGAATTGTTGTGAAGCAAATCTTCTTTTCTATTTGGGACGACTGTTTTTTATCTGATAATATTAACGATGGTTGTGAAAGTTTGACAAAATTTTTTCCTCCATGCTGCACAACAAACGATCCCCGGTAAATCAATCACAGTACGTCCCTCTGATTTACCTTGGTACAATTCTCAGCTCCGATGTGAAAAGCGGAAAGTCATGCCAGCATACAATAAGGCAACGGACAAAAACATGATTTAAACTTATGGCATGCTCATAACAATCTCCGAAATCAGTATCAAGACAAGATGAAACAGGCAGGAAAAATTACCATGAAAATTTTGGAGCGACATTGAGAAATTAAAAAAAATAATAAAATAAAAACAAATGATGGTGAACTGTTAAATACTTTATGAACCGCAACCAATCTTCTACTATTGACTATCTCTTCCATGAAAATCACCACATCACATACAACTACTCCAAGACCGAATTTTTTTGATAAGTTTTTTCTTAGGGCAACATTGATACCGCTAGTGCCCTCAAGCTTCCACCTGTCAATCCACCGACAGTTTCGCTTGATTTTATCGAAATTAATTGGGACGGTGTCTTGGATATTCTAAAAGCTTAGATGTCAAGAAGGCCACCTGTTCCGACAGGATTAGCCCCAGACTTCTTAAATAGAGTGCACCGTCCATCTGTGATTCACTGGCCACACTGCCTAATTTAACTCTACGCCTTAGCTGCCCCCTGCTCATGGAAAGAGGGTAGTGTTACTCTTCATCATAGAAAGGGTGAGATAAATCTTTGCAATAATTACTGACCCATCTCTCAATTGGTATATTATTAATTATTACAAATAGTTACATGTATATATAAGCCCTACTATTTGTCTAGTGCAACTGTGGTATACTTTTTAAATTGGTTATATCTGTTGCAGTGCTCCAACACCTCCGTCGTCTTGGTGGAGCATTGCTGGAAGCTTTGTCTGGTTCCGTCTGTTCTGTGTTATTGTCTTTTTCTTTGCACGAGGGGTTCACGACGGGCCTGGCCCTTCTCCCCAATTGTATTCTCTTTTAATAAAACAACATTTAAGCCAAGCATTTCGACACGTCATGATTGCATTGTTCCCTTTCTTACGCGGCTTACCTGTTTTTCGAGATCAATGGATGACGTTATATAAATCTGTTGGCGCTCATTGTGGGCGGACTCACTTTGGGAAGATACATAGCTGGATTTGAAGACTTTGAATCCGAAATTCACGCTTGACTTTTTGGCATTTTTGGATTGTACAATCTGGTAATAATAGCTGTAACATAAGATAATATATATATATATATATATACATATATATATATATATATATATATATATATATATATATATATATATATATATATATATATATATATGTATGTATATTATATATATATTCCAATTATACAGAGCAAAATTTAGTCAAATTTGCTATTTTTGTGTAACGTCACACTGATTTCCACATTTTTCAAAAGATGTTCAGTATATGATGCTGAGTGCATGGCATAGCGGGATCCAAATCTGAACTGGACGCAACACTAAGGATCATACCCGTGCAGCTTATGTACCTATCTTCGTAGCTCCCTGCAGGGCTACCGACATCGCAGACCGCTTCCGACAGCGGCTTGACATTACCTTACCTCACTATGATTTGCCCCCGCACTAAAGGCTGACATACATTGTTTAGGATTGTCCGAAATGCCTTGTACTTTAATACACTTTTGGGAAAAAAGATTTTCGGCCCTTGCCTCTGCTTAACGACCCCATGTCCCAGCTCATTCTAGCACATTCTCGCAACAAACATTGTGCCAATCGTTGCTTTTAGTAAAGCTAATGTTTTCAGATTCAAAATTCTGTACGGGAAGTTCTGTTGAAATCAGCGGGGACCATAAGCACAAAGGCGCTCGGGAATGACGAAAGTGATTTATGAAATATTTTTAATTTGTTATTATGTCTTATTGACAACTTGTGTATTCAGAAATAATAACACATTAATGTAAAGGAATTATTTCAAAAATGGACTCGCAAATATGGACCATAAAAAGGACGTTCGGCGATACTACATTTAACAGAAAACCACAACTACACCTTGAGGTGGACTGGCCGAATGGTTATAATAATAATAATAATAACAATAATAATAATGATGATGATGATGATGATGATGATGATGATGATGATGATGATGATAATAATAATAGTAATAAACTTTATTTCAAGTCGATTGAGTACAAAATGAAGAACATTAGTACCGAAGCACTATTTTTCGACCAAAATTGGTACACTAGATCTGAGACTAGTAGTGGTCTCAGACTAGGTTATGGAAATGAAAAAAAAAATACGCAATGATGTAGAATGAAATCAGTATATACACTGTCAGTAAATTATGCATGGGTTGTGATTAAGCCGCTGGAGCTCTGTATTTGCATATATTGCAGATAGAGCAGAAGTAGGACGGGCTAAGCCATGTCTTAAGGACAAGTAGGACACCAAAAACCTTTGCATGGCACATTTCGAGATGTTAGCGGTTTTTACAAGATGAATGTCCTTTCTATAAGTTGTCAAAATTTCAAGCTTTTAACTAAAGTAGAAATATGAGAAAAATGCCAAAAACCACACAGGCATGTGGACATCCGAACGTCCATGATCGTCTCTTAAGTTATATTTACTTTCCTTGTGTACAAACATCATTTACAAATTCTGGACATTCTTTTGACACAACTTTGTATACCTCAATAGACAATTTGCGTAGCCTCCCCAAATATAAAGATTGCTTTTTATAACGTTGTAATAAGTCAGCGTAGGATGATGTGGCATCATTGTAAACATAGCCAAGTGCCCTTTCCTGTAATTTTTTCCATTTTGGCAGTGAACGTGTTACCACATAAGTGCCATGCGAGAGGGTAATAATTAAAGTTTGCTAGAATACAAGCATTGAATATTTGTAATTTTTCCTTTCCGTTCAGCACATTTGAACACCTTCTTAAAACACTTATTTGCTTAACTGCTTGTGAGCAAATGTAAGAGACATGGTCGTAAAAGTTTAACTTCTCGTCAAATTACACACCAAGCAATTTGACACATCTATCTGGACGTAAGATGACACCCTCTATTTCAAAACTGAAATCAGTGGTACCTGTATTTTTCTGTGTGCTTGGCAACATGGCCTGAAACTTATCAGGATTCACTATCTTTCCGTTTGCCTGAAACCCACATATAGCAATATTTGCAGTATGTTCTAAAGTGCTTATTACATTCCGAATGTTACTACCGTGAGATGCTAGTGTATTGTCGCCAGCGTAGTTCTAAATGTCACAAATTCCTTCCATCTGGTAGAAAAAGTCATTCATGAAGATATTGAACATTAAAGGACCGAGAATGCTTCCCGGAGGGTCACTTTCAGGATTTCATTCCACTCACTAGTTGTCTCCAGAGGAGTTCATATACAGCTATGGATTTTAACAACCTTTAAATTTTACTTTTGTGAGTTCGACTCTCTTGCGTGCGTTTTCTTACATTCTTTCTTCCTTTCTTTCTCTCTTTCTCTCTCTTCTTTCTTTCCTTCCTTCTTTCTGCCTCTTTTTTTTGTTTCTTCCTTTCTTCCACTCTCCTTTCTTTCTCTCTCTCCTCTTCTTTCAACTTGTCTGTTGTTATCATTGCGTACATCATTTGAATTCTTTGACGTACAAGGAGTGGCTGTCACAAAATTACATCATTTAATATGGACATGTGATGCGAATGTCGCATTTTTCTGCCCATCCATCTGTCTTTCCATATGTAATGTTGGTTGAAAACGTATTTTATTAATCGATTGAACAACAGGGCAAAGCCCTATATGAACTCCTCTGGAGATAGACCAGGAAAAATGAAGAATAAGACTTAGAGGTAAAGAGAAGAAGAGCCGGACGTTGATGGGAAAAATGAAAATAGCAGTGGCAAAGGCCACACAAAGAGAAGGCAAGCCAATAGGATGCACAGATAGAAAAAAGCCACAGTGTGCCTCTAAGTATCGAAATTGATCCCATTTAGTAGGGACGCACTCAGCTGGTTCAAGGAGAATTCAAACTTTTGTAATCTTTCAATGAATGTAAAGCTGCTCTTAAAACGTTTCATTGTGTGAGTCCCTACACCTATCCCTTCCGTAACAAAACTGTTTTAAAGTAAACGGAGCCATTCAAATGACTGTTTTGTGTAGGTCAACTCTGATGGAGTTGTACACAGGGAAGAAAAAGAATTAGTGCCGGGCATCCTCGCTTGTATGACCGCAGTCGCAGCTACTGGACTCGCATAAACCTACATTGTGGAGATGACTGTTAAGCTGGATGCAGCCCACAGGAAGGCGTGAATGTAGGACAGATGTAAACCATTTCCCTAAAAAACAGTTTTGTTTGTCGGTAGATTTTTATACGTTTTATCTAGATGCACTAGAAAAAATGAAATATGGTCCCCCTGCCTTATATATGCAATGGCAGATTGCTCCATAATCGAGTGGCTGAGGGGGAAAACGAATTCGCAAAATTAGTTGACCTGGCGCCAAAATGCGAAATATTTTGATTAAGTCTTGTATTATATGTGCTTAACTGGTTAGGGATTTCTGCTAGATACCGAGGAACTTCAGTGTGGCAAATTGTGCACATTAATGTCAGCTTCCGTTTTTCCCGTCGCTGCTTCAGTTTTTCCCACCCAGTTTCCAAATAAAGCTGGTAGCTAGAGGTACTCCACATTCCACCGGTTACTACTCGGGCTGCAGACAGCTGAACTTGCTCTAACAAGAGCTCCTCCGACTTTGTGCAGTCGTCCCAGATCCCACAGCCATATTTAAGAATCGGTCTAATACAGGAATAGTATATTGTTTCAAAGGTGTTCCTGGTGAGTCGAGGCTGGTATGTACGCATTATAGAAATTAATTTGGTACTTTTTATCAAGCGACTTGATGTGTGATGACCGAAATAAGTCTGCACGAAAGTTAAGACCCAACTGATTGTATTCCTTTACTGATGCTATTTTATCCTTTGCTAATTTAAATTGGGGATGATCTCTTACAATTTTTTTTTTTTGACTTTTAATTGGGTTGAAGGTAGCATGCCATTTGTCGACCTAGTCCTTGTTATTTTCTAAATCAGTATTTAGTTTACAACCGGAGACCGGAGGGTTCGTGACTGCGAGTCATAAAGTAATGTCACCTGCATCTAATTTAATTTTGGAGGTCACTACATCAGCAATATCGTTGATGTAGATCAAAAATTATAAAGGGCCCAAAACAGAACCTTGAGGGATGCCAGCTCTTACACATCCCCATTTGGAGATCTGGCCATTAAGTACAACATGTTGTCCTGTTGGTTTTTTTCTTGTTTTTTTTTCTTTCTTTTTTTTTTTTTTTCTTTTTTTTGTTTTTGTTTTGTTTTTTGTTTTTTTTTGTTTTGTTTTGTTTTTTTGTTTTTTTTTTGATGCGGGTAATCAGTGAGCCATTTTAATAAGATACTAGATATCCAAGACGTCTTCAATCTAGTTAGTTACAATAACTTCATGCCAAACCCTTTCAAAAGCTTTTATGATATTAAGAAACACTACTTGGCACTTCCTTCGAGTCGTCCAAAACCTTTGAAAATTCGTGGCAGAAATGTAAGAGCTGGTGAGAAATACAGTTACCTGGTAAAAAACAGTGTTGCTGTTGAGAAATAACGTTATCACCGCGAAAAAAAATGAATACTTGTTTGAAAATTAGTTTTTCCATTACCTTCCTGACTACCATTAGTGATATGGGTCTGTAATTTTCACATAGATTGTCTGAACCTTTTTTGTTGATGGGTATCACGTTTGCCTTCTTCCACATTACAGGAAAACGTGTGCTTAGAAGGCTCATGTTGAACAAACGGGAAAGTGGACCGGAAATGTGTCCGCAGAATCTTTGAATAGACGATGACTTATACCGTCCGATCTGGTTGCTTTGTTTGTGTTCGAGGATTTCAGAATGTCCAGAACTTCATTTTGGGACACTTCAAATTGGTTTTAAACAGGACCATAGGGGACTCTCAAAAGGGGAAGGCCGAAGGAAAATGTGTTGGAAATCATAAAATGTTTAAAACGCGCTGTAAAGCTATTAATTTGATGAATGACCTTTTCCACAAAAAGTTAACTCCATTTACAGTGGTTTTGTGCCATTAATATATACTATATGTGAATAAAAATAACAGATCTATCTCCGTCTTTGTAGTTAAATATCCTTTGATTGTTTTGTGAATGATGTTCTATGTCTAACAAGACAAGAATCTCAATATTTCAAAATGTGTTTCATTTATATCAAGACATAATAGGAGAAAGATTAAGAAGAGGAGATTGTTATTATGTATTCTTGTTCAGCATTTATTTAGGGACACAAGCTAAAGGGCCATTATGAAAAAAAGAAAACTTTATACGGGCACTTGTTATGATAATAAAATATCTTTTACAGATTTGATCATTAGTGTGTGAAAATTACAAGGAAAGCAAAGACTTACACCATGCAGACTATAATATGTCACTTCCCATTTTCAAAGTAATAATGAAGGTGGACCTCTCGATGTTTTAAAAAGTACTGGTCTCATGTTCACCCACGTGCGAAGGGTTTTGGGTGGAACAAGTGTTTCAGGTACCGATCAAAAGCAATGAGTTCGTGGAACCTTGAACAATGATGAAATAAACGATACATTTTCTTCGCCGCATATTTGATGATTAGTTGAGTATAAAAAGGTGTTAAATCGCACAATTTGCACGCAAAGCCTTCGGAAAGTAGGAAAAGCTCATCGCATGCACTTCTTATGACACATATAAAAGGGATTAGGATCAGTCGATTTACTGTGAACACTCGCGGGTCTTCAAGATGCCTCGTGAGAAAACCTTGTCCGATGATGAAAAGTGTTGCATCTGTGCAGTCCATGATTATTACCAGGACGAATACAGAAGAGGGAAACCCAGGTTAGCAATGCACAGGGTTTTGGACAAAGTAGGCCCTTTTCAAGGCCACCAGGTTTTATGGCTGCTTGCCCCTTATATTGCAAATCCTTTCACGAAACTGTCCCGGTCAAAGTCATGCATTCCTGACAATTGGAAGGAAGCTAATGTTATCTGCTTACATAAAAAAGTGAAAACTTTCTTGTAAAGAATTATAGGCCGGTATCTCTTCTATGTTCCGCAGCAAAGGTTTTTGAAAGTGTGATATTTAAGAGACTGTATAATTTCCTGAGTGACAATAATATGCTTACAGCATGTAATTCAGAGTTTAGAAAACTAGATGGTACCGAGAATCAACTCATTCACATAACATATGAGACAAGCTCAAGCCTTGGACAAAAGCAAGGATGTTAGATTAGTGTTTTTAAATGTGTCAAACGCTTTTGACAGAATTTGGCATAGAATGTTTATACTTAAGTTAAAACAGTATGGTGTTAGAGAACCAGTTATCTTGGATCAAGTCCTTACAAACAGAAAACAAAGGGTGGTTGTGGACGCTGCAGCGTCAAACGGGGTAAAAAATAGAGTCGGGTGTACAACAGGGGAGCATTTTTGGCCCATTGCTGTTTTTAGTGTTCATTAATTATTTGGTGGATGATATTTTGTGTAAAATTTACTTTTGTGCAGATGACACATCACTTATCGAGATATTAGGTAATCCCAAAGCAACGACTATTAGTTTGAATGAAAAATTATTGACAGTTCAGGATTGAGACAAGAAATGGAAAATCGATTTCAATCATGATAAAACAGACGAACTAATTATGTTAAAAAAAAAAAAAAGAAAAAAAAGGTAAACCATCCAAGGCTAAAATCCATGGGCAAACCAGTTAATGCGTTCAAGAGCATAGACATCTCGGCCTTATCCTTTACCATAATTTTGCATGGGATAGTCATATCAAGTCAACTTGTAATAGAGCAACTTGCATGCTTGGGGAGAATTAGAACATACATGTATAGATTACCTCAAAGGGCCCTTGAATGTATATAAGTTTCACCTGTTTGGTCAATTCTTGAATGTGCTGCTCCCATAATTGATAATTGTTCTGTCAAATGTTACGCTATGCTTGAAGCAGTGCAATATTGAGCTGTACCATTAGTTTTCTGTGTCATAAGAACCCCCAGCAAAGCAAAAGTTCTCCTCTCTCTCTCTCTCTTTCTCTCTCTCTCTCTCTCTCTCTCTCTCTCTCTCTCTCTCTCTCTCTCTCTCTCTCTCTCTCTCTTTTGGCTGGTCTATCCTCGCTGACAGGCGCAAATACCTAAAATTAACAGTTTACTTCAAGCTGGTCATATCGATGTGCCCATCTTTTACGATAGAATTCTCACCGGTTCAAAAATGCCAGGCACAATTACCCGATGCGAAATATACGTGATAGAACTTGATTCCTTGTAGAGTACACATTTTTTTTGCAAAGGGTTTCATTTCTTCCATATCAAAACTTTAGAATTGTTTTCCGCTGGAGGCTCGCAGTGCACCAAGTTTACTTTCTTTCCAGCGTCATGCTAAAACCACTTTTTTTCCACCCAGGCGCGGATATCTCTGGCGCGGCCGAGAAGGTTTAATGCCATCCTTAATCGGTTACGAGCAGATATCAGACCTTTGAATTCTTATTTGTTTACTCGCCAGCTGGTTGCAAACCGAGTGTGCAGCTGTGGCTTCAACTGTGAAACTACTATACATTACTTTTTGCAGTGGCTACATTTCACATTGCAAAGAGAAACACTTTTGGCACAGGTGATTGATATTCCTGAGGGCAACAATGTTCCCTTCATATTTGCGAATTCGCATAATAACTACAAAGTTAATTTATGCTTATTGGGTCATGACATCTTATCGTATGCTTCTAATTGTGAGATCATGGAAGCTACTATATCCTATATTCTTGAAACCAAACGTTGCATCAGATTCCTGCTGATTGAAGATACGGACTAAAACAAAGTTGTGTAATTGCCTGTTTATTTGCTGTCTTTTTATTGTTATACTCGTTTTTTTTGGGGGGGGGGCTCGTCCTTCTTCTTCTTCTTCTTCTTCTTCTTCTTCTTCTTCTTCTTCTTCTTCTTCTTCTTCTTCTTCTTCTTCATCTTCTTCTTCTTTTTTTTTAATTTTTTTTTGCTTTATTTCTCTTTCGTGATATTTGATGTATAATTGTGTATTGTACAGTCAAAACTCATTACAATGACACTCAGATATCCGACACATTCACTTAGCGACATACATTATAAGGAACCAAAAGTACATTTTCTATGTTATGTAATTCATTTATTCAGGTAAACTAGATTACTGACATACTGTATACTTTCATTAAAAACTTTCCACTCACAAAATAAAAAGGTAAATCCGACAATATTATTGTTTAATCTTCTCTTCATTATCAGCAATATGCCTGCTTCGTGGATGCATCATTTATTATGTTTTTATATGAAAACGGCTGTGGAGCCGACAGTAAGAGATAGAGTGAGAGAGAAATATTACCGTAAAAAATCTCAATTTGACTTTTTAATAATGCATGGTTTGAGTGTTTTCGGCTTTAACGCTCTAAACGAATCGAGACAAGCAGAAAGAAAGACAGAAAGAAAGAATGAAAGAAAGAGAGAGAGAGAGAGAGAGAAAGAAAGAAAGAAAGAAAGAAAGAAAGAAAGAAAGAAAGAAAGAAAGAAAGAAAGAAAGAAAGAAAGAAAGAAAGAAAGAAAGAGTCGAATTCACAAGACTAAAATGATAAAGGTTGACAGTTTGCACAGGTGTAACCATTCGACCATTCCAACTCATGTTTTTGAAAGTGTCGTTTTGAATATAATATTCATCAAACTTTCTTTCTTATTGCCCATATTTCCGAATCCATTTTTTTAAATAAATTCCTTCACATTAATGTGTGTTTATTTCTGAATACATTTCCTGTCACTAAGACATTAAAACAAATTAAAAATAATTCATAAACCACTTTTGTCGTAGCTGTGCGCCGTTGTGGATATGGTCCCCGCTGATTTCAACGGTCCAGGGAGCATACCGTCCTAGTTTCTGGGTGCAGTGCGGAACTGACTTTATATAATTTTGAATCTGAAAACTTTAGTTCCATTAATAGTAATGACTGGCACGAAGTTTTTGCGAGAATGTGCTTAAATGGGCTGGGACATGGGGTCGTTAAGCAGACGCATGGAGCGAAAAAAAATTTTCCCAAAAGCGTATTAAAGCACAAGGCGTTTCGGATGATCCCAAACCAAATGTGTGCGGGCCATTAGGTCACTATCTAGGGTTATTATTCCACATTTAAATATCTAAATCTTCATGTTTCTCTGTTACCAAAAGAAATCTTTACATGCAGTGAATTGTTCAGAAACGATAAATAAAGTGTTAAATATCCTGTAATCACATATTACGGTGATATGGAACAAAAAAGCATCAACCTAACATTCTTCGCGATGATAGATTTACGCTAATAAGGGATGAGATGTAGCAAAGTCCCCAAGGAAAACACATTTTATCTAACTATGCATATACAGATATCCTCATAAACTTTTCCGTGATTTGCCCTCTGAATTTTCAAAAGAAGTAGGTCAGTGGACTGAATCCACGTTTCAAAATCCGTGAGTTCCTTCCAAAACTTGATGAAGCTCTCTGACTGGATCTGCTCGCGCGCGCTTGTGATAATGTCTGAAAAACTGTCATTATTATGTTTTAAAAAATCGCTCAAATTGCTCATACATGTGAACATTTGGATTCCGTATTCTGTGAACAGAAACATAAGCAGAGTACCAAGTTTGTCTAGTATATTTTTAACGTACACGATGCGAGTACAACTTTTGAAAATTTGGTCTCCCGATACCGGCCTCTGGATTTATTAAAAAAAAGACAGATTTAGGCGCTCAGAATAAAAAAAAAAAAAAAAGGCCCACATTACCTCTTTTTGGCTGTCAGTTTGTATCGGTTTGTAGATTTCCGCACGGAATTTCCAGTACATCCTGACGGACAGTCAAGTATCTTGACCTGTTTCGTGAAAGTGAAAGAGTCTCTAATTATTGTGCAAAATAAGCTTGCCAAGTAGTTCACAAGATTCCATTAATGATAGGGGTTCCATGTTTTGGAACGCTATTCCCCAGCATATCTGTGATGTTCAGTCTCTGAACGCTTTAAAACAGGTTATCGTGGGGGTTTTGTGGAGACTGAGGTCGGCGTGGGAAGGGGCTGTGTTCAGATACGCAGCCACAGAGTAGGCAAAGACGGTCGTTCAAAATTACATAATATATATATATATATATATATATATATATATATATATATATATATATATATATATATATATATATACATATGTGCGTGTGATGTGATGTGATATGGTGTGTGTGTGTGTGTGTGTGTGTGGTAAGTACGCAATGGAGTAGAAACTAAAGTCACGGCTAGAAAAAGCACAAAGGGGAAATGCTGGAATGAATACACCTCCGGCATTTTTTTTTCATATTCCCGCACACTTGGGCCCAGCCACTTTACTTACAGAACATGACCTATATATGTACGTCCTGAAGAAAATAGTTCTTGCATAATGTATTGATTTTACACAACAAACTTGAAACAAATGATATTTTATATGCATTAATTTGTCAAAACAGCAGCTTCACAATGGTAATGCCCACTTTCTGTTGCCAGAAGTCGTGTGCTCTTCCAATGGTACAGTCAACTCAAGTTATGGTCGCAGTAGGTCACTGAATATGCACGAGAAAAGTAGTCCACGCCAATTCAAATAGCTGACAAATGGGAAAGGACATGTAACAACGAGGAAAGCTATCTGCAGCAGTTTGCAGATAGAAACGGTAAAAGTAGATAGAGACTAGAAAAGTAGATTTGCTTCACAGCAAATCTGTCAGGGTGCCTTGAAAATGAGAACAGTTTGAAATGCTACACTTTGCCATTGTTCAACATAATCTAAATTTTATGTATTACGCTAATTTGCATAAATTATAATACTACAAATTTGTTTCTCTGTTTATTGGATATGGCCATGTCACAAACTTATAAAGTGAAGTTTGAATGGCACTACTATCTGTAATAGTTTTGAAGATATTCAAAGACTTTAATTCTGTGTATTTGATGAATTTGCACAAATTAAAAGCCTAAAACTTTGCTTAATGGTTCATTGGATGCCGATATGTCACATATTTACAGATTGAAGTTGGAATGGCACCTCTATGTAAAATAGTTTTGAAGTTATTCAAGATTTAAATTTCTTGTATTCATCTTATTTGCATAAATTAAAATTATACAATTTTGCATCATGGTTGATTGCATGTAGCAATGTCATAAACCCGTAAATTGAAGTTGGAATGGCACCTTGATTTACAATAGTTTTGAAGCTATTCAAGATTTAAATTTTGCATATTCACCTAATTTGCACAAATTAAAATCCTATTACGTTGGTTCATGGTTCATTGGATGCGGCTTTGCCACAAATGTTGAAATTGAAGTTGGGATGGCACCTTTATTTATAATAGCTTTGGAGATATTCAACTTCTAAATTTTCAAGGCCCCTGACTAGCATATGTTGAAATTCTACAACTTTCAATTACTGTCCATTATATTGGCAGGTGTCACAAACATAATATATGTGCCCATTAAAATTTTGTGTCTATCTGCAATAGTTAGGAAGATTTGGAGCTTAGAAAAAGAGAGAGAGAGAGAGAGAGAGAGAGAGAGAGAAAGAAAGAAAGAAAGAAAGAAAGAAAGAAAGAAAGAAAGAAAGAAAGAAAGAAAGAAAGAAAGAAAGAAAGAAAGAAAGAAAGAAAGAAAGAAAGAAAGAAAAACAGTATGTCTAGGTCGGCACCCAGACATAATAAGCGCTAGGCATGTGAGAAACATGTTATGTGTAAAAGTTTGTGAAATGTCCGGATTGTCCGAAAGCCCAATCTCACTTGATGATCCTGCGACCCCTTTTCACTGAAGTACGCCTGACTTGGGTGATCAGAGGCTAGATGAAACTGATACTCTGCCGTGACTGGCGGGACGAAGAATCCCCGTATTCTTGATGTGTGCCGCTTGCTGTACATGGCCGCGTCTTCCTGATTGAAGCCAGACTTGTCGATAAAAGACGCGCTGTAGTCAGATGATGCAATTGAGTAGTTGGTGACCAGGGGAAGGTCGCCGGCGCTGGTGTGTGTATCATTCCAACTCTCCCAGAGGGCGCCCCTGTTACCTGTGCGTAGAATTACAGTAAATTTTCCAGTTCAGGTAGAAAATGATAAATCTTCACACTGGAGACATTTTTTACAGGCATGTCCACACCCCGAGTAATTGTGCAATGGGATGTGTGTGCAAATTAGGCTTGAATCTATTTCTTGACGTGCATTACACGTGTATATTGCTGATAAGAAAAAATATGTGCCCACTATACCCATATGACTGACAAAAGAAAACAATTTAGCGGTATTATTACTTGGTACTCCCGTCAATTATATTTCATGCCTCTCCGTTTAACCGTTTATCATTGCTGAGGGAGACTATATGCTGTGCACAAACATCCAGCTTTTTGTTCCCAGTTTTACCAGACCGTGTCCAGCATGTTAAAGATTAGCTTTGATCATACATAGGGTTTCTTCATTATGTTTAGTTCCGTTGTTTCCTGTTTAACATTAGAGTATTCTGCGTTTTGGTCAGTCCTTGAAAAGCCACTTTCGAAGCGTTAGTATTACCCACAACTTAGTCGAATACCACAGGTCAGGTCAAACAGATTAACCCTTTTGCCCTTAAACTGACCAAAACCGGCTGGTGGTTAAATGTCGTCTGCTTCAGTGTTTTCATCTAATTTCAACAGTAATGAAAAACGGTTTGAAAATTATAGATAACACTCCTCAAGATCGCTTGCCCCAGGTCAGCAGCTTTTCTCGCCATGGATTAGGCACTAAATGCCCAAACCATGCCAACGAAAGCTGTTGACTCAGTGTTAATTCAAGGGGAGGGTTAATGTGCTCATCGCCATTTCTTACTAATATTATTGGTGAGAGTAAAGAAAGATTGTACAGCATACAACTTTTTTATCAAAATATTGTAATGCAAAGAGGATATCTGATTAAGACAGACCTGTCACTTTCTGACCTGTAAAACTGAATGTCTGTTGAGAAAAGCTGGTTGAAAATTCCGTCTTGCGGCAATAAATATGAAATCCAGCAATAAGTTTAACATAATCGGGACATAAAGGTCTGGGACCTAAATCACAAATCAGGCTTATTGACTAGATAACATGTTATCTGCAATTGAAGACAATCGTTTTTACTGCCACTTTTTTGGCACTTTACCAGATTACAGTGTCAACAAGAGATTAATACCTTTGGAACACAACTTTTTGATAGCTCAAGATTGTGTCTGTACCGTTGAAGTGCCTGAACGTCGAAAGAATACGGGGGTACCTCTGAGAAACAAGATATATTTACAACAATGTATCCGATTTCGAAAAGTTTATACCTGGATGTGAGGCAGCATTCAGCTTGGGATCTGCCGGTGTTTTACACACAATTAAATCATCCTTGATCTTTTCTATGATACGGCAAATCTGGCCTGAAATTGTCAAATTCATGTCAAAAATAATATAAGACACATGTACATACATGAACAGAATGGTTCAACAGCGAGCATATACGCAAACCTTAAAATTTCTCATTTTAACTCTTCCAATGTAAGTCTTCGACTGAGTCAACAGCATTCCTTGGTCCATTTTAGCGACTATTAGCTCAAAACGCGCCAAGGAAAGCTGCTGACATCCACAAATATATATTATGTAACTACAGACATGCTGAAACTTGAATGTCCGGTCTTTTTACAAAGAACACAAATCTAGCACCGTTATCATAATTCAGAGGAGTTCATTTTGAGTGGTGCGGCTTTAGTCGCAGTTGGTACTGAAAAAGTTAAAACATAAGATATAATAGCTTAAAATCCTCGAAGAACAGTTTCAATGGCAAAATGAAAATTCTTGTTTTATTACTCGCATACCAATTCACATATGAATATGGAAATTTGATGCCTTTGACCACTCATATGATTTAATGTGTAGATGGTCAAAAATGAACTCAGTGATTGAAAAAGTAACCCGAAGATCAGATTTTGCCATATATTTCAGAGGAAGGTAACAAAAAGAAGTGTCAAAATAGCGTCTTAGGAGCTTAATATCGAATCAAAACGGCAGAATGAACGACGGTACTATTGAGTGATATTATTTTAGCTAAAGACATAGAATTGATATCCCAACTGACCTCCAACATAGACGATGGCTTTGCCATCAGTTTCATCAAAATAATTGCCCGAGATGCTTAGAGTGGTGCCTCCCGCAGTACTGCCGACTCGTGGAACAACATCGTGCACCACTACAAGGCATAACGGACACGAGGGAATTTTTTTAGGGTGACATAGCCTCAATTCGCTCACATAATCTGCTTAATTCAGACTTTTGTCAGTTGAATTTATGTATGCGCTACTGCGTGAAGCCATCAAAATGGTGCAGTTATCCACAAAATCAACTGATAGGTTTTTGTCCAATTCCATGGACAATATACCCAAAATACAACGTGTCAGTGCAGGTACATTGCCTCCCTAATACGTAATATATCGCTCTTGGATAACGATTATAAGCAAACCTAAAGCCATTTTGAGTCAGTAAATATATCTATATATCATTGTTTCTGCCACTTATAAAGAAAATAAATGCTCGTGTGAAGGAATTTTACACGAAATAAACATAAAGTGCCATATTTGTTTGCTAAATGTCGATGCACCTCATGTGATGTTATTGTGGTTGACTGATGAACATATTTCCCGTTTTAACAAAACAGAGCTGAGGCTTGTCGCATGCGGGAACAAAACGTGATTTGTTAGATTTATTGTGAAAAAATATACAAGTTTTGGACGTAAATCTATAATCATGTTGTTATGTGACTTTTTATTGATAGAAGTTCATCAAATTATTGAGACAACCGGAAAAGTAGTGGGTAAAAAGGCGTTTTGCAACTATATACTCCAACTTTTCCTTTTGTTTTTCATTTGTGACCAGAACAGTGATTCTAAATAGTCAACAAACACAATAAAAACTGACCCAAATGGTCCCAGTTTGTTTATGTCTTTTACTAAGGCGTCATAATTAGAGCATTCTAAATATTTTTCCAAACATTGAATCCAACTTGTTACGGACGAATGACATGTGATGTTCTTTGTACGTCATCAATGGTCACCCAATCAGCTTGTTCTAAATTTAAAGGTGACCCAGCAGGAGCCAATAGGCTTCGAGGAATAGGATGATCTAATCATTTAGACACAGTAATTCATACAGCATAAAATTCCCCCATTGTGTACATTTGGGGTTAATAGAATGATAAAAATAGCAAAGTCGCGAAGACTAGTCATATGATTGGCCACACCCGTGTGGCCGAAGACTTCGACTACGAGTGCGAAGCACGAGAAGTCATGCGCTTTTGGTGCTAGTGGCGGACCGGTTAATCGTATTATCGATACGACTAGTTTCAATTTATGACTGAACGGATAGAAATATAGTTTTAAAAAGACAAGGAAGAAAAGAAAATTGTGTCTTAAAGGATCATTTCACAAACAGACCATGGAACAGAATCAAAATTCCAATTTTAGAAAATGGCTAAAAACTTGGCGCAGGACTATCACGTCACCTCCCACTGAAGCATGTGGACACCTTTACGCCCCAACTTGTATTCTCCAGCTTTTTAGGATGTTTCATTCATCGATAATGGTTTACATAGCTAAGGATATACGGCAATGCTAGCAGTAATTCTAAGTTACCTGCATAGGTCTGGAAATTGAATATTTCATCGACGCTGCTGATGTGAAACGTTTTCAGAAGACTTTTAGACCTGCAAATATTGAGCATGTTTTAACATTATATTGTAGATGGGAGTGGCAGACCAGTCAAACGTAAGAACAACTTCATGTAATAATGCTGTGGCACTCTGCATATTTGGCGCGGCCTAGTATCATATCATCTACAGGTGACAAAAATAGGGCCGGTACCGCCGGACAAGGACTGATCGCGTGACATGGCTTTCTGGTAGGATGCTGGGAGAAAGAAAATAGAATGGTAATATCAGAAGAAAACGAAGTTAACTGGAGTGACAGTTTTTGAGACGGAAAGGGAAGGGCACAGGACATATGGGATATACTTAAGCCTCAGAGGCAGGGATAGGGGCGAAGGGAAAATACTCTATTAATATTCTTTGTAAAAAGGCCTTTCATTGAAGTATCAGTTTACCTATATTACATAGAATATAATGGTCAAGGTTTGCCGTTTTCCTCGGGCGCTTTGGGAGCTGATGAATTCCCTTAAACTCACAAAGTGTCACTGAATGTCGACAAATTCAGCTTGCCTGTGCAGTGCAACCAGGTAAATCACGCGTCGTCTGTTTAACATGAAAACGAGAATACTAATAGAGTATCCACTTGATAATTCAGAGAAGTTCATGGCAAGCACTTGGACTTCAGTCTAGCTCATCAGAGAATTAAAACACTACTGTGTTTGGCAAAGGGGATTTTAGTGGCATAAAGGAGACCGAGGGCCCACCGTCTTGCCTTCACGGACACAATTCTACCCGTGACGCCGCACCATGTATGAAGCATACACGTAGGGTATCACGATATACGAGAAGGTGTTATTCATCTTCATCCTGACTGATATTTTTCTGTATATAGTAGTGCGAAATTACTTCAAAATTGCAATAAGGTATACGTTTTTAAAAAGCATACAAACTAAAGATTTATGCTTTGCCACCATGGTAATTTCTTTAGAAGCCATATTTTCATAGCAATTTTAAAAGTGTAAAAAAAGTGATCGTGAGTCTTTGCTTTAAATTTCCGATTAAGCTTCTACGTTTCACGCATATTTCTGTTTAAGCATCAAATTTATGGCATACTGTATGATACAGGAAACTGAAAATCGTGTCTGAAACTTTAAATATTTGTTGCTTCTGCGAAATAGGAATTTGAAGTTGGAATTATACATCAAAGGCGAGCTATTTTGAATTAATTCTGGTTACAAAACAGCACCAAATTGTGAGGACTGTGACTTACTTATTGATTCATTGCACAAACTTTAATGTGCTGCAGATTTCAGGTTCCTCAGCCGTCACTAAGTAACATTATAAAATTGCTATCAACAGAATTCACATTTTTTTAGATATCAGAAAGTGTATACTTTACCACGCGTAAAATCTGAATCTATGGTCATATGTAACAATTTGTGAAAGTCAATGCAAACCTAACTTACGTCCTGAATCTATTAATAACGACATATCGAGATATCAAAGCAATATAACAACATCATATGCATTATCATTCGTTTTAAAGACTCCTGGGTTTAAAGTTGTTGGTTCTTTAGTATATTAAGTCTGAAAAAGGAACACCAAAATTTGGTATTAAAGCGTTTTCATTCAAGTATAATAAAACATCTTTACATCGTTTACAGAACAAATCCGTCAAAAATAATAATAATGATGATGATGATGATGATAATAATAATAATAATAATAATAATAATAATAATAATAATAATAATAATAATAATAATAATAATAATAATAATAAAAACATAAAAACATTTTCAGGGTGCTCATAGATAACGGTAGCACACACTTCAGGTAACCCAACTCCATGAATGTAAAGTCCAATATATAAACCCTCGAGCCAACCCCTTAAGCTGGGTAACAGACATTGGTCAGCTCACTCTCAAATGTAGAACATCAGTAAAGTAGAATGACAGAAATGTGGCCAAAAATGGCTCATATCATAAGTCACTTTGCATGAATACTGTGGGTCTTGATTTGCAGCAAAAATATTTGGATCTTGACGTCATCAAAAATATAACATGTGTCATGACTACCTGATCAGGATAAGCTACAATTTTCTTAGAGTACAGTTACCATGGTTACAACACTGAACTTACCTGCCATAAGCCTCATCAACCAGGAAGCTTGCATTGTTGTGCCCTGTGGTGTTGTTAACATATAAAATTATTAATAGTTTGTTTGCATTGTTGCTGTTGTGTCCTTATATCATCAGCATTATGGGCCCTGGAAGTGTTGTCGAGATTACCTGAATGGTATATGTCTACAGAATGGTATATATGTACAGAATGGTATATATCTACAGAATAGTATATATCTGTGTTAATGATCACAATTTAATCTCATCCCTTGCAGCTTAATGCAAAATTACAGTGGAAGCCACGAATTTTCTTTCCGTGTCCAGCATAAGATATACTTCTACATTGCGTGCTGCATAAAATGGCTACTTTTACACATTTATTAATACCTATCCCAAATATAATTATATTGCATTGGAATGTATTATATCAATGCAAATTTAGCGTAACTTTGTTTTTGTGAGCAATTTATTTATGCTTGAGCGCTTGTATTCGTTTGTAGTGTTAGTCACGCTGGACCAACAATTTTCTCATGCATCCAACCCACCCACAGTGAAATAGTTATATAGGGCATTTTTGTTTTATTTTTTCATCTATTTTGTTCATTTCATTTCTAGGATATTTGTATTTTGTTGGGAACACCAACCAGCGTTCATTTTTTTGTGGTGAGCATGTAGTCAATACTTAGATATATACTAAAATGTTGAAAAATTGAGACAATTTACAAAAAAGGAACAATGATAAGTAGCCCATGAACATCGTGAACATGAGGGTAGGCCTACATATTTGATGATTTGTAAATATATAGACTGGATAAAACCACGACTCAGGCGATGAACATATTATAATCTGTGCGCCAATTGTAACGCTTAAGTGACCCATATAAATCGTTGCACTCATGGTCTTCAAATTGAGAAATTTCATTTAAAGATTTTTGCCTCACAAGTTTTACAAAATGATCACTGTGTTTACATCCCTCAAAACTTGGGAGAAGATTGTTCTATGCGACACAGCCTCTGTATGTCAAAGAATTTCTATGACGTTAGATACATATGAATGACTGGTTGCAGAGGCCCTTGTGTTGTACTGCTGCATGGATGCTGTAAAAATCAAGTAACTCTGACATGCAAGAAGGTGTGAGCCCGTGTAGAGATTTCCACACAAGAACACGTCATTAATAATTATTTCTCTGCGAACACTCATCCGTTTCAAATCATACAGCATGGTGGCAATGTATGTGTTAGAATTTATTTATTTATTTATTTATTTATTTATTTATTTATTTATTTATTTATTCATTCATTCATTCATTCATTCATTCATTCATTCATTCATTCATTTATTTATTTATTTATTGTAACATATTTCAATTGGGTAGCCCAATCAGCAATAGCTGTTATTCCTTGGGGCCCAATACATAAAACAAAATGGAAAGTGAAAGTTATGAAAACAATTGTTATGTATTTATTTCATCCTGATCTGGTACTTTATGTGCACAATGGCCATTCGAAATGTTTTCTATACACAAAATACTAATCTCACAAAATGGAGCAGACGATAGTCAACATGTGTGTACCTCTTGCTTGTTTTTCACGGGACAAGAAGAAGCAAGACTAAGTCAACATCATTTTACAGTCAATACAACAGAGTACAAATCTTTATTTCATATCGGAACAAATTGAAATGGGAACATTAGCCAAATGGCTATTTTCACTGATATACATGTATACGAATAGATTATTAAAGCACATAAAATGGACATATCAATTCCAAATATCAGTTAAAAGGTGCATAATGAGCTTAAATGAATGAGACCGCTCTTTAAACCGTAGAATAAACTGTTACACAGGTGACGTATTAAACGAAGCACAACAGAAAAAAGCAAATTCATTAAAATCAGTTCCGTAAACAATCGATATTCTTACTGAAAAAATGAGAAATATACTCGCCTTCAAGTAGAAAATGTTTAGCATAAACGTATTTATTTAGTCTGGATAGCCCTGTAGTACATCAAGATGACTAATCCATGGGTTCTCCAGAACATGAGGACACACAGTTGGTATGTACAAGACATACCTACTGTGTGTCTCCCTCCATGTTCTGGATAACCCATGCATTAGTCATCTCGATGTAATATGGCTAAAATGCCCAGAACGTACTTAAAAAGAAGATGGCCGACAGGACTACAGCCGTCTAAATTTATCTGCAATTTTATGTAAGAGCTTTTGAAGCACTTTTCATGACTTTTTTTTCATGTGGGCAGTTTGTGCATCTGAGTAGACAAAAAGTACTTACCAACATATGTACCATTTATCCTGCACTTAAAGTAACCATAAATGCCTGTTTCCGGAATCAAGACTATCTCATGCCTGGAATAATATCAGCGACTTACACATATACACATGCACTTATGAATATTCATTCATATATATATATATATATATATATATATATATATATATATATATATATATATATATATATATATGCGTGTGGCTGTGTCGTTAGCCTCTTACAGCGTATCGCATGGGGATATCATTTTCTATCAACAAGTACATGGGGATCGTGGGGATCGTATGTATGTTGTATATATATATATATATATATATATATGTGTGTGTGTGTTTTGTATTCATGCAAATACTAGAGCGAGAGAGAGAGAGAGAGAGAGAGAGAGAGAGAGAGAGAGAGAGAGAGAGAGACCATAGCAAAATTATGTCAACAGAATCGTCTAATAAATAGTGGAAGACGATGTATAGAACATTTATTGAGATGTCGATTGATTTTGCGAGAACGTGTAAAGACACATAAAGCTGGTTGGTTCAGTACTTACATCTTATTTTTCTCGTCTCTTAGCTCACAAGTTGATCCGCCCATATAAACCCTGTTAAATTGAAAGGATGTATTTTATCGTATGAACATTGTTAGACTTAATGATCTATCTTTCGGTCATTTGTGTAAAACGTGTTTTCAAAAATATAATCTGTCACTTAATACAACTAACATTTCGCCCAAAATTGGACGTGTGAAAATTGGAGCAAGGATTTCGATGTTAGCGTTAACACGAAATATTTTCTTTGAATGTAGACAGCGGGTGTACATTAAAATAGTACTGGCTTGAAAATTTCTTGCACCTTTTTAAATTTTAACAAGCCTATTTGTATATCGCAACATTGGTGCAACTTTTCTGGTGTATCATAGGTATTGTTGTAAGCGTGGCTTGCATTGGAGTAGGATCTGGATTTTGCAATTTCAAGATCAAAAAAAAAAAAAAAAAAAAAAAAAAAAAAAAAAAAGAAAAGGAAAGAAAAAAAGATAAAAAAGTTACACTCCTTGTGCGGTTAAGGGATTTTGCAGGAAAATCGCTTTATACGGATGCAAATGGGAGGAAATGCAGCAGTTGTGGTATGAAACTTTGTGGATGCAATAACCTGTTTCACAGCCGAAAGTTTACTGAGAAAGATAATACCAGTGTCCAATTGACAAGTGTGATGGGAACTGCCTCAACTCGTGTAAAGTATCTTGGTGTGTCAAAAAAAAGGCTGAAATGGGTAATGTTTGCTCAGACGGAAATGTCCAATCAGTAGCAAGTATTAGCTTATTGTAACTCAGATTTCACCAAAAGTCTGTGTGTTGCTTTAGATGTTTTGAAAATTAAATGGGTTTCAATTTTTGTTGAACTTCCCACAGGGTTTTCTTCTAAAGCAGACCCAAGCTGCGTATTTACGGATCTTGGTCTGCTTTGCAGGCAACCCAAAGGGGACCAAAGCCAGGGTGCTGTTTGTAGCAGCAAATATACTATTAACTTGTAATATCCGTTTTGTTTAAAATTTATTTCAGGTTCCCTTGGTATATTTTACCATAAAATGCTAACAAAATAATGTGCACTTGTGGACATGGCCTTACAAAAAAATGCACGAGAAGCTTTACTGATAACTTGGTCTAGGAACATGTGACAAGCAAATAATAATATTGCACCAAAATACGTTTTTCCGATCATATACATTAAGAGTTGAAATATGCCATCAGTGCACAGGCTTGGTCCAAGCAGGTAACACATCAACGAATTATAATATCCATGCACCTACCTCGTGATCTGGTGTGTTCTTCCGTTTGTTGCGCCGGTGGCCTGATTACTTGCAGTTCTGTTTGTTAGGATAATTCCAGTAAATGTCACTATGGTTCCTAGATAACGACATACAAATCAATTTAAATGCGGAGGTGACTGTGCATTGAGAAAGCGTTAATGGTCATGTTGTCGCTTTTGTGTCAGTGAGAACTCCAATTTAAACTCTTAAATTTGAAGATGATCTCAATTTATTCTTGTTCCACTGTGTTTTATTGTGTCGTAGTCAGTGCCACGTTTTGCAGTGAGTCAACAACTTTTAGCGGCGCGTGTTTGACGCATTGTGCCCAAGCGTGCCGAGAAAAGCTGTCTACCTCGGCTATTATGTCCCTGAATGAATCTTTATTAGCTGCACCTTCAATACACAGAAAAGGTATTTTGCCAAATACAACACAGTACATGCACAATACACACAATCCAACCTCACAAAAAGAAACCAAAGAATATACAATGATGTTGAAATAAATACATTACCTACGTTCATGAGGATCCCCTTATTACAACAGTCTCATTTATATGATTTATCATAAGTGAAACAGTCTCAAAATCTTTACATTTCATCAAAAATATAAATTTTTCTTCCGGACTCAAATTCTCAAAATTCACAAAAATTTCGGACATTCCTTGCAGCAGTTTTTTTCTCGGGTTAGAAAATTTTTCACAAAGCATCACATAATGAAACTCATCCTCAACAGTCTTACAGTAATCACTTGTTCTTTCTTCAATAGGTGTTTTCACTGGTCTTCGATGTCTGCCTAATTCAATATGTAAATTATGTGCACTAGTTCGGAAGCGTGTAAAATTTTTTCTGCTGCTAAAATCCTTTAATATAAGTAAATATGATTCATATTTCGAATTTGGTTTTGAATTTAACGTATGTTCATAATTTCTTGTCGGGTAAAGATTGCATGTTCATGGTATTTTGCCACTGTGCCAAAAATTCTTTCTTTTAATAGACAATTTATAATTCCAGGAGAAAAATTTAAAAAATCGTCGCTACTGTGATGCCAAATATCCTGATATCCGATTATCGTAAAAATATCTTTCAGTGAGGCTATCCAATGTGATTTACTGGGTGACTTTTTATAATTACACCGATAAACATCATGTAACAAACTCTCGGGGTTAACATTCTCCATTCGATACCAATTTTTACAGACACGTGTCAAAACCTCTAACGAATATGGATATTTTCCTATTTCACTTAATACAGCGATATTACACGCTTTCGTGTTGACACCCAAAATATATCTTAAGTAATTTTCAATGACTTTCTCAAATTCTACTTTGAATTACAACCTTATACCATCCGGTGAGATACACCTAGACAGAGGGAATAGATAGGCACCCCATATTTCACAACCGTACAAAAATATTGGTGCAATGAGTTTGTCAAAGAGATCCAAATATAATCTTACATCAGTCTGTACAGTATACAGAATTCTTTTTCCCCTGTAACTACAGGCAAGCTAGGACCCGAAGGAAAGGTCTTTTTACAAGGAATGTGAATTTAACATTCGCCTCATAACTGACAGCAGTTCGTTTTTATTTAGTTCGACATCGATCGCAGTTGACACTGGAAGAGTTATAACGATTTACTTAAAAACGTTGCGAGTTGTTTAAGATGGACTCGCAGTGTTGTGTAGTAGTTGTGCTATGCGGGAAACCGTACCTGGTGGTCCTGAGGTTGGATACAGCTCGTGCAATTTTGGTGTGTTTTTCGAATGGACCTGAAACCAACAACGGTATTTTCACCTTGCTGTGGCTCCACAATGCACTGCTCTGAGAATAAACAGCGGTATGGTACGCACCGGCGCTTGCCACGCCATCTGTTGACTTTGTCTCATGTTGGGTTCTGATTTATGGGTCCCGATCAAAACGTACTCTGGTCAAAACGTACCCTCCTTTAAATGTACCTGGGGTACGTTTTGCCCAGGGTACGTCTTGGCTTGCGTAAACGTACCCTGTAATTGTTCTTTATTTTTTTTAATTATTTTTTTCTTCAGTGGTGTCATTTTCCCGTCACCGGACTTTCAAAATACATCCATTCACACACACACACACACACACACACACACACACACACACACACACACACACACAAAACTGTATAGGCCTACAGGTAGAAAATATTGCGATTTACCATTGAATTTGTTGGGAAAAAAGCCATGTCGAAAGATGTATATAGCTACACTGTGAAAATGTCGCCTTTTCTCATTCTAGTTGTGTATTTATGTGTAAAATATATGCCCATGGCTATTGATTTCCAAAGTTTCGCATTTGAACTCGTTTAAAAAGAATTGTACGTGATTGCCAGTCCGATTTCCGCACTTCACCTAATGTTTCCTACAATTTATCGTCCGGTAAGGCAGCAGAAGGTAAAGTTACGTTAAGATATCATCATACCCACTTCATTCAAGTTTTTGAGATCGAGCCTTTTATGTAACTGAAGCCTGAAGGTTGTTGCTCCAACAAAGACAAATTTGAAGGGCCGGCCAGCAAATAAGTATCAGGATTATATTAATAATAATTGTATTACCCACCCACCCCCACCCCCACCTTGCCGAGGAAATTCAGAAAGAGTACATAGGACTCATACAAAACAACATCTTGTACAAATACAAATATAAAAATTCAAAGTGTGACATTTTAGGATTTGATCGGAAAAGTTGGGTTTGTTGGGCCTCTTTGTATTTAAATACGCACGTACATAGTTTTTGCCTTCTTAAACGAGTCCCTTTCAATGTAGACATATTCTTACAAACAATGATATGTCGGCATTGAATTTTTTTTTTTAAATGAAAACATTTACAAGGTACGTTTTGACCAGGATACGTTTTGACATGGAACCCTGATTTCTTAGTAAAGTAGTTCCTCACGTGCTTCATGAAACACCGATCATAGAGGGCGTGACAAGCGCCCATGCTAATAAACACAAGGCAATGCAATATTTAAACTGGGTCACAAGAGCAGCTGCTGTCCCCTCTGGGCTCATTTTGGTCAGAGCTGCCCAGTTACATGCTCTTCAATACACTTGTTTGTACTGATTATGATAAAAAAAACCCACCTAATATACATGTACGATTAGTTGTCAACTTGAATAGCCCACAAAATGGATGACTTTGCTGGAGACAGGTATCGCTTCATGAATTATTAGAGTGTGTATGTCAACACACATTTTTATATTTTTCTTTCTTTCTTTCTTTCTTTCTTTCTTTCTTTCTTCTTTACCAGCAAATTTGTCCGACACTTTTCTCGGATACTATTATACATATAAACTCGAACGGTTGTAACTCCATACAAGGTGTTTGACCGTTTTATACGGAGGAATAAAGATGTCTAAAATTATGCAAATTAGGGGCATTTGAAATTTTAAATCTTGAGTATCTTCAAAAGTATAATAGAGATATCATTCCAACTTCTACTAGGGGGTTATTGACCAGTACACATCTAATGAATTTAAAACAAGAGTTGTAGCAATTCAAATTAGGCTAATTAGCAACATTTGAAATTTTAAAACCTGAATAACTTCAAAGCTATAATAGATAGAGATGCCATTCCAACTTCTACAAGGGAGTTATTGACCATTGCGCATGTAATGAATCTAGAGCAAAAGTTGTAGCCATTTAAATGATGCTAATTAGCAGCATTTGAAATTTTAAAACCTGAATATCTTCAAAACTATTATAGATAGCGACGTCATTTCACAACTTCTACTGGGGGTTCTTGACCATTGCGCATGTAATGAATCTAAAACAAAAGTTGTAGCAATTTGAATTATGCTAATTAGCAGTATTCGAAATTTTCAATCTTGAATATCTTCAACACTATAATAAATAGAAATGTCATTCCAACTTCTACTCGGGGGTTTTTGACCATTGTGCACCTAATGAATTAAAAATAAAAGCTTTAGTGATTCAAATTACGCTTCATAGCGCCTTTAAAAATTTTAAATCTTGAATAACTGCAAAGCTATAATAGATAGAGACGCCATTCCAACTTCTACCCCTGTGTTATGGAATAGTTGTACATTACCATGCCAATATGCGTTGAAGACACACACACTCATTTGCTGTGCAGCAAATCATCTTTCCTAGCCTTAGCTTTGTCCTTCCTCGGAGTTCCGTCATGCTTTGCTGATTCTGCCCACAAGCAGTGAATCATAGTAGTAGCACTAGCAGAATACAGGTATTGTGTAGTTGCGCCTGCATTACTTTGAAAATGACTACAATCCAGAGTCTGGTGTTGCTTAAATAGCAAACCAAGGTCCGCGTTATCTCTATTACACTTGGTCTACCCATGGAGCTATTATTGAGATCAAAAGTAGCTCCGTGATCTACCCTTATTTGACAGGATTTGATTTGTATTATTAAAGGGAGATAAATCTATACTGCCACCCTCCCCCTTGGCTCAGACAGTTGATCATTATTGCCATGGCGGTAGCAGCTTCTTGTCTCTAGTGTGCTGCAGCCTGTTGCTATGGCAAGCCATGAGAAACTGAGTCACTTTTCCAAAGCTAAGAGAGTGATCTTGTCAAGCAACGGCAGGCCCTGCTGAGTAGACATAATACGGAGCGTAGATTTGCTTCGAGGACAAAGGTTGGTCTCCCGCAGATCATGTTGGGTTCTGATTCTTGAGCTACTTTCCAAATTCAAGTCGCACGTGTGCCGCTTCCACAAAGTTAAAATCTCCTTCAATTACATAGATGCCAAGTATCCCGATTTCGTCAGGATTTTCCCGATTTTCGGCGCCTGTTCCGCCTACCCGATCGGATTTATATTTAAGCAGGTTTTCCTGGTCTAATTGAATTTCCGGTAAAAAACAAAAAACAAAACAAAACAAAACAAAAAAAAAAAAAAAAAAAAAAAAAAAAAAAAGCAAAAACACACAAAAAAAATCCGATATCGGTATTTAATGTGACTGTAAAAACTGTTCATACTTCAAGTCGTCGATATTACCGCAATTACTATAAATGCATAGTCCAGATGAAAGACGCGCCTAGTGTATGATGGATTCATTGCCGTTCTGATTCGCTTTTGCTACCTATCCTGACAGGCCAACTCGCTTTTTCTATCTATTCTGACAGGCCAACTCGCTTTTCAACCCACCGAGATCGCGCGATGGGTCCTACAGTACAGAGCGTACATCCGGGTACCCACGCCATGTTGTTTTCCGACATGCGGATCATATCCTACTAACTTACGTTCAAAGTTTGACGACGTGCTGATCATATCATATCAGACTATCCTGATTCTTCATATCTTTTAATAGTTTGATGATATGAATTTATAAGAGTGAATGATTAAGTGCATGTACATGTCATTATGAGTGGCAGGAGTTTTATCTGTGGATTTTAGAAGGTTTTAAAACTATTACCTCCAGTGTGGTGCATATCCTTAGCCCCAAGGGACCTCCCGACGCTCTGTAAGCTTGCTAACGGCAAGCTTACAGAGCGTGGGGATGTCCCCATACCCATCCCATATATATATATATATATATATATATATATATATATATATATATATATATATATATATATATATATATATATATATATATATATATATATATATATATGTATATATATTATTCAATTAATGGGAACAACTGTTTGGTGGTAAATAGCTGTCATAACACGCGGAAAAGCTCAGATTTGCACGGTACTTTGCACGATATTGTTCCTGGAGTCCAACAGTGGCGTCTTTTGCTTCCCGCTTCAGTTGCCTGCGCGACGCAATTTCTCTTACTGTAACTGTTATCTGTAGATTCCTGCATGTACATCAAACTTAGCTTTACGTTTTGGTATTGAGCCAAAATAAAAAATGCTTTTATGAATAAAATTTAGTCTTCATATAAGCAGCACGGGAAAAATTCCATTCTTCTGTAAGTACATAAGAAAATACAAAACAAGCCGCCTCTTCGTCAGTCATAATCACCAGACGGATCTTCGTCATGAGCGCAATACGCGCGCCTCCGGCCCAGGAAAAACGGTCCCGACTTGGGTGTGTCTGATGACCAGGACCGACGACTCGTGCAGTTTTATACCCTGACATGCCACAGTTTAGAGTGCAGAGCCATGTCTTACATTTTTCAACATTATGAACACACAGGGAGCCTTTCTTGCTGAATGTTAACCTCCAATATTGAATCTAGCTGTCAGTGCCACAGTTTGGGCTCGATCAGCAGCTTTCCTAGGTGTGCTTAGGGCGCAATGCGTCCAAAGAGTGGCAAGGAAAGCTGTTTACCTGGTCCATTATATTCTATGTTACTACAGGCATGCTTGGACTTAATTTGCTGCATGCCACACTTTGTCAGTTATCATCCCGTAAACTAGCCACATTGCAGATTTGTTTACCATTTTGGGCGCTCTCTGAGCTTCAGAGTCTGAAGTGTGTTCACAGTCACTTTAATCTGAATTAAAAAATTAAAACTAATGGTCCAGCACACTATTATTCAATTTCAACCATAAAGCGTGACTAAGGTTAAATTTGTTTTACATATTAAGATAAAACATGCAATACCAACCCATGCATATATAAGGTCAGGCACGTAATCTATGACCGCTGACAATGGGTTGACCCACTGTCTTTGTGCTATATGTCGGACAATCACTTGGACAGCACCAAGTGGACACAACAAGTGGAAACGGACTTAGTTTTCCGATAACTTAAACACCTTCAAAATTAGCGCAATTTTTTACTTTCCCTGATGGGTAGAGTTATTTATTTATTTATTTATTAATTAATTTATTTATTTATTTATTTATTTATTTATTTATTTATTTATTTGTTTGTTTGTTTGTTTGTTTGTTTGTTTGTTTGTTTGTTTGTTTGTTTGTTTGTTTGTTTGTTTGTTTGTTTGTTTGTTTGTTTGTTTGTTTAGTTAGTTAGTTAGTTAGTTAGTTAGTCAGTCAGTCAGTCAGTCAGTCAGTCAGTCAGTCAGTCAGTCAGTTAGTTAGTTAGTTAGTTAGTTAGTTAGTTAGTTAGTTACCTTTTTTACTTATTTATTTACTTATTTTTTGTTTCTTTGCTTGCTTGGTTATTTTCTTACCCCCTCACTCTCTCACTAATTTAACATTCATTCATTCATCCATTCATTCATTCTTTTATTCATTCATTTATTAGTATGGGGTAATTTGAAAAGCTGTGAAACAGGTTCTTGTAACTTTGCTTGAAAAAAGTTTTCGTTACACATAATTGTGAAACTGATTTCGTTGTTGAATTTGATGTTCTTATCATTTTAAATGCAGTTCTGCTTAGGGGTAAATTTATTCAGTGTCCAGTTCAAGGCTGCAGCTTTTGGGAAATAATTTGAAAATGTTGCACCATTTCCCCCTCTACCTGTCATTGAGACACAGTTATGTGGCCACGCAATGTCTGTGTGAAAGCTCAAGCGGACATGTGGATTAGTAGCGTATACCGATACTGGAAGTTAAATGCCTCTGTGCATACAATTCACTTTTTAAACTATGCTTAGAAAAGCACTACGCATTATTAACTTAGCAAGATAGTCCCCACATTATTAACTCTTCAGCAGAATGAGTTAGACGGAAAACATATATGTCTGCATTTTAAAGCCAAGGCAAAGCTAACAAGAAACTTAATTTTGTTATGAAGCCAGCTGAGAATATTAATATTATGATATGAACAAGGTTCAAATCTGAGCAATAGAGCATAAGTTACGATCAAATGAAGTACAGTGTTCTTACATTTTTGCCTCAACACCACAGTCAGTCATCTTGACCAAATTAGAATCTCATTTAACGCAACAGTGATGACATAGCTCCTTACCATGCAGACTATCACTTTGTTAGTTGAATCTGAAACTTACAATGTTTAAAATTGCTTGATTGATTGTATGCGGTCTTGATCACTAACTGTTATAATTGTGATTTATTACTTTTTTTAGATATAGTTATTTTAAAACCCGCCTCGAGAGGTCGCTATGTCATCGATGCCTTCTGCCAACGGCTGCAAAGATGGCGGTCTACAGGACAAAGTGTACATCTGACACTTAGAACTACCGTATCTTTGGTTCTACTGATCTGATGTGCACAGTCTTTATGTTGAAATATTTTCATTCATAACAAGTTTCAGATGAGACATAGTTCTGGGTGGGGTTAATTTTGGCTTTAAGATTTAGTGCAGCTAATTGAAGAAAACATAACATTCGGATGAACGCAAATACGTGAATTGACTTTCAAAGCCTGTAAAAAGGTGCAGTTATTTGCTACATATTTACAGATAAATTATAAACAGATGCTGGTTTGGTGGGGTTTTTTGTTTTGTTTTGTTTTGTTTGTTTGGGGTGTTTTTTTTTTGTTTTGTTTTGTGTTTTTTGTTTTTTTTTTTTGTTTTTGTTTTTTTTTGTTTTTTGTTTTTTTTTGGTTTTCTGGCTTTTTCTGTTTTTTGTTTTTTGTTTGTTTGTTTTTTTTTTTGTAGGGGAGGAGGAGATATGCACATTTATGTTGAAAAAGTTGTTGCTGGGGTGTCCTTATATGATTCGTTTACTTGGACAACAACAAGAAAGTTTGTCCGATATGAAATTTAAGTAGATCATCTAGCTGGGTTATTTTTCATCAGTCTGTAACCAAGTGCTCTTACCCTCCGAGAGAAGCACAACATTGCAAAGGTATGAATCATACAATAGACTATCCTGTGGAAGATTAACAATTCTGAACCAGTTTTTGCAGACAAGCCTTAAAATGTTTAGTGATAAGGGTGCTTGGCCCAGCTCTCCAAGCACTGCTACATTTCATGACTTTCGATGTACACCTAGACAATATTGTAGAAATCCAATATATGTTTTCTCAAACTCGAATTTAAATATCCGGATAATCCATCGCTAAATATATACTTTGAAGGCTGAACTAGATATGCACTCCATATTTCACAAGCATATGTAAAGATTGGCATAATAACTTTTTTGGAAATAGACTGATATAAATTTTACAACTTACTGCTCCAATAAAAAATAATCTTCTAAGTCTTACAAGAGCTTTCTTAGCTTTATCACACAAATTTTTAATTGCGCCTTGAAAAGAACCATTGATTGAAATTTCAATTCCTAAATAGACATATTTCTGGACGCATTCTAAAATTTCATTTCCTATTGTAAAGATTCTTTTTATGTTTTTTTCCGGTTTTATTAAAGATCACAATTTTTGACTTTTTGATATGAATTTCTAATAGCCAATCTAAACAATAAATATGAACCTTATCTAAACATGTTTGCAAACCTTTTTCTGAACCACATAATAAGATCAAGTCGTCTGCATATAGTAAGCAATTGATTTTCTTATTATATAATAATACAGTATCACACTTATCATCAAATCTAGAGGGTAAATCATTTATAAAGGCGTTAAAAAAAGTTGGGCGCAACACGCAACCCTGTTTAACGCCTCTATTAATCAAGATTTCATCAGACAGACCAACTTCGTGTTTCATTTGTACTACAGAATTATAATACATATCTTTTATAACTTCAAAATGTTACCTAGGATACCGCATGTATGCAGTTTATAAAAGAGGCCATCGTGCCACACTGTATCGAACGCTTTTCTAAAGTCGATAGAGCATTTAATATATGTATTTCACCCTGATTCTGTCCAGAACTTTTCTTGGACACCGCGATACTCAGGAATGCCAAATTGTCCATGATGATTGACCTAGTAGTGAAATTATGCATATTGTATTGCGCAGTCAAGATGTCCAAAATTATGCAAATTAGGGGCGTTTAAATTATCAATATCTTCAAAACTAATATAGATAGAGACACAATCTTAAACGCTACATACAGGTTTGTGGGCATAGGCTAACTGCCAAGCGGGACTTTTGCCTGATAGAATGGGATGATCACGCCTTTCTTTGCCCTCAACAGATGTCAAGAAACGATTCTTGTGCTAGCGGGCCCCAACACAAATGCCAATATTTGTATACCGTAGCGGACAGTTAGCTTATGATTACTCATGTGAAGAGACCCATCACTTTATGAAATGATAATTTAAAAGTATCATTAGCTTACCGGAAGTAAACTGAAATCAGTAAAATGTGCCATCACTACCCAGCAATAGACACGCTGTCATAAAATATTTAAATCAAAAAAAGTACTCACCATAAACCGGCATGAATAGCCCTTGATATATCCTCCACAGAGGTCGCTGTCTGGGATCCTCTTACCGTCCACCCACACGCGTACATAGTATTTACCGACGGGCATGGGCCTGGAAATGTTTCATAAATTAAATGATATCTAGCATCTCCCAGATCGAATACTTGTTGGATTTTTTTTTTAGCCCGCACAATCAACAGTTACTGTAGTTTGATTAAGATTATATCTCCAAAGTCCCCTGGACAAATCATATAGATGTGAGGAAGGGGTCTTTTATGTTGAATCCGAATGTATGGTTTGACCAGAACGTGTGTCGCGTACGTTTCGTTTTTATGACTGTGCAATAAGAGCAGTAAGCACCTGTTGGTGCTTATGTCACATGGTCCTCGTGCATATAACTTAAGATTGATTTTTTTGTTTCAATATATCAATGCCCAAGTTATCCCATTGGCTACAAATTTGCCTTAGATCATTTTATTTTTCGACGGTTGCTACAAGTGACACAACAAAATCGTCTCAAAGCAAAAACATAATATAGGATCTTGGTTACAGTGTTGAATATATAAAACTATTAACGCTACATTCCCCCACTTGGAGGCACTATACCACTAATACATGTAGGTGCGTTTTCCCGCCCACTCCGCACGTGCTCTTGTGATATTGAGCTGTATTTTGACCGTGTCTCTCGTAGGCTAATCTGTACCTAGTGTATACTCCGCAGTACAGTACCTGGATGGAGAACATCTTAAGATGCCACATGTGACTTTTCAGCAGCAGAAAGTTCAATTTGTTAGGTAATTTTCTATCTTCTTGTGCTCCTACCTGGAACCCTCGGAACATATTGAGGCAGGGCAGAATAGATTTTGCCACCTGATGGCATGACTGTTACAAACACCCCTCTGTGTATTTCGTCACTTTTTCGAATTTAGGTGTTCCATATCTTTAAAGTCTAGTAATTAGAATATCAATTTTCATGGAAGGGGGAAATATAAATAAGTACGAAGGTAAATGTCTGTTGATTACTTCCCAGTATTATTTTATTTAAATTTTCGCCTATTTTGTCAGATAACACATCCAAACGTTTACCACACTTGCTAATTTTATTGCTAATCTGAACCTCTTCCTCATCATTAATATTTTCCTTTATACATGTGTATATTTGTGTGTGTGTGTGTGTGTGTGTGTGTGTGTGTGCACGTGTGTGTGTGTGTGTGTGTGTGTGTGTGTTTAGGAAAATTGTGAGCAAAGCATATTAATCTTTGTTTATCTAAATATAGGGAATCCACCGGACAAAATGATTGGACACCTGGTTTTGTTTGTTTGAGTTTTGTGTATTTGAGCATACTACCTTTTTGACCACTTGCCAGCACACACTTGTGCATAACACCTCTAGTTCAGTACAACAAGGGCTCCCTCCAGGGACCAGTGCCTCTGGAGGAATAATGGTTTTCATTGTTATATTAGTGTAATGATAACTGACTGCTGACCCTGCAGGGGTAAATAGCTACTGGTATTCAAATGCATATGGTCCAGAATGATAATTTCAGTTCCAGACATCATTGGACTGAAACCCTTGTAAATGTTGCTTAATATCTTGTTACTTGTTACTGATCCCGACTGTCTTGAGAATGTCCGAGCAGTTCGGGAAACATTATAGACTTGTTACTTAATAGTAGTAGTAGTAGTAGTAGTAGTAGTAGTAGTAGTAGTAGTAGTAGTAGTAGAAGTAATAATAATAATAATAATAATAATAATAATAATAATAATAACAATAATAATAATAATAACAAAAATAATAATAATAATAATAATAATAATGATGATGATGATGATGATGATGATGATGATGATGATGATAATAATAATGATGATGATGATGATGATGATGATGATGATGATGATGATGATGATGATGATGATGATGATGATAATAATAATAATAATAATAATAATAATAATAACAACAGTTTACCAAAGACCCACAGGGGAAGAGCACAGATGTGAGATAAAACTCTCACAATCTACCAATACTGAAAAAATAAACAGGCTGTATATTTAATGCCAGACTTACACTGGTTCTATTTATCTGTATTTTCATGATTAAAGTCTTGAGGATGATCAGCGGACACGGTGCGACATCAAAAATTATTTTCCTTTACGTCATTGTAATATATTTTCACAAGGTGATTTATTGTGACCAGTAGAGGTAGAAAAGTGCATTTAATACATTGATTCTACAGTCGGTAAAACAACCAACAATGATCAATGCCTTTCCTCTGCACATGGACACTTTTCGAAATATATGTACATAAAAACAAAGATATGTAATGAAAACAATTCTTCAAAAAAAAATAAAAAAATAAAAAAATAAAGGATATTAACCTGATGCTCCCCTGACAATGGAATATTATAAGCACATCGAAAAAGAGGCTGATGACTCTATAAATTTTGCTTGGTCATGCAGGAAAACTCTTAATATCTGACGTATTGCAAAACTGTTCAGTTCACATATTTCCAAATAAGTACTAAGTATAACAGTTGTAGCCATTTTGACCTTTTAAAATATAAATAATAGGCTGTTGTCAAATGATTATGTTGCAAAATGAGTGAGTATAGTTACCGTGAATTCAGCATACATGTGCGCTTGTATTTTTTATTTGAAAATTACTTGACAGGTCCAGTATTTTTGTGCAAAAACAACAATTACGATCATTTACATCCTGTGAAAGAGACAGTTGCAACTTAAAAAGTGATTAGGGGAAATATACTGAAACGTAGTTTTGTATTGCAGTGGGGTTTTTTTTTGTTTTGTTTTGTTTTGTTTTTTTGTTTTACAAGGGATCTCCCTCTTCCCTTCTCCATGTACAAGATTTTAAAATAGTAAATGAATGGGCCAATATGGTAGTGGGTGCATGTAACAGTGCTGCTACCTACATGAACATGGCTCATTAATAATTTTTTTATTTTATTGGTTTCAACACGCAACGTCTGCTCGTGTAAGAAATGTTCCTTGGATTACAGATTTGCCGTATTACCTGTTACAATCACTGATTTGAGATTGTGTTTTTCCTCTCAGATTTTTTTTAAACAATACGTTTACCGTCATTGGTCCATTCACAAGGAAAGCTACAGGATAAGAACACGTGCTTAATACGTCCCTTATCTATTTCGACAAGAAGGCCATATCTTCGGAATTGACATAACGATACTAGATTCTTAATCTTTGCAAGCCACCCTATCAACGCAGCACCAGCTAGCCGCAGATATGTGGCCTTCGCGGGGGCAGCAGGGTATAGGCGCAGTGAGTTGGAGGGCGAAGCGACTGGAGGGCCCCCAACTGTTGGCCCCCTCGGACCTGTGGCCTTCCGAGGGGGCCCTCCAGTCGCTTCGCCCTCCAACTCACTGCGCCTATACCCTGCTGCCCCCCTCGAAGGCCACATATCTGCGGCTACAGCACCAGCGTGCCTGCAGTTCAAAAGACTATAAAAATACCCTAGGTCAACAGCTTTCCGCGCAATACGTCCAAAGCGTGCCGAGGAAAGCTATGGTTTCATCCGAACTTTTAAGTGCAATAAGTTTTTTTTTTTTTTTTTTTTAAAGATCTTACTTGGTGTAACATTGCACTTGTTTTTCGTGACTGCCATCGATGTGCACGGGGCACTCATAACTCTGAGTGCCTGCCTCATTGACGACCATCACCTTGTTGCCCAGGTGAGAGTTGCCGGCTCCGAAATTGAATTGGTTCGCAGCAAAGTCTGTCCAAGAAGAGAGGTTTAAACGTTCAAACAAAGAGTGGCACATAACACTTGGGGAAGTTTTCGTCGCCATGATGCAAGGAAAGTCGGCCCAATGTTGGAATAATGTAACGTAAGATCAGCCCAATCTTGGACCAAAATTTATTGCTTGGAGTTATGTAATCTCTCAATGTGTTGTTCTTTTGTTTAAGTTGTAAGAATGATGATGCTTATATGTCGGGGCTGGGGATAAAGCCCGTGACGATGGCGACGACAATGATAATGAAGACGACAAAGAGAATAGCTATGGAAGCATTTAACAAGCCCCCATAAAATATTGCCGTATTTAAGACCATAATAGATCAGGTAGCAGTACTAGAAAAAAGATTCACGAATTCTACTCATCGAGTCATATTATAGGGAAAAACCGGTGTCATCTTTATCTCTGGGTGCCAACCCAGATATAGTGTTTTTTCCTCGGATTCTTTCTTTCTTTCTTTCTTTCTTTCTTTCTTTCTTTCTTTCTTTCTTTCTTTCTTTCTTTCTTTCTTTCTTTCTTTCTTTCCATGGCAACAGAATTTGTCACAGTTTCTTCTCAGACACTAATATTCCTCAAACCACTAAACTTGCCATGATGACTGACCTACCGGTGAAATTGTGTGCATCGTTTGGAATGGTCATGATGTTTATGATTGTGCAAATTAGGGCCAACTAAAATTTTGAAAGCTCCATAATTATCTTCCAATCTATTGCAGATAGACTCCGAATTTTAATGTGCATGTATAGGTTTATGACACCTTTCAATATCATGGGCAGTAAATGAAAGTTGTAGAATTTTAAATTATGCTAACTAGGGGCATTGAAAAATTAAAAAGTTGAATATCTCCAATACTATTATATAGAGAGATGCCATTTCAACTTCAATTTGTAGGTTTATGGCAAAAGCGCATCATATGAAGCATGCAGCAAAGTTGTAGGATTTTGATTTAGGCAAATTGGGTGGATATGCAACATTTGAATCTTGAATAGTTTCAAAACTATCATAGATAGTGTTATCATTCCAAATTCAATTTATGGGTTTTTGACATAGACACATCCAATGAATCATGAACCAAAGTAGGAAAATTGTAATTTATGCAAATTAGATGAATATGCAGAATTTAAATCTTGAATAGCTTCAAAACAATTATAGATAACGGTGTCATTACAATTTCATTTTAAAGGGTGGTGACAAGGGTGGATCCAATGAACCATGTACCAAAGTTGTAGGATTTTAATTTATGCAAATTCGGTGAATACCCAAAATCTGAATCACTTCAAAATTATTATACATAGAGGTAACATTCCAACTTAAATTTGTAGGTTTGTGACATAACCGCATCCAATGAACCATGATCCAAAGTTCTGGGCTTTTTTATTTATGAAAATTAGGCAAGTGTACAAAATTAAGATTTTGAATAGATTCAAAACTATTATAGATAGTGGTGTCATTCAAACTTCAATTTATAAGTTTATTACATGGCCACATGCAGCGAACCAAGAGCCAAAGTTGTAGAATATAATTTATGCAAATTAGATTAATACACAAAATTAAGATTGTGCTGAACAATGGCAAAGTGTAGCATTTCAAACTGTTCTCATTTTGAAGGCACCCAGACAGATTTGCTGTGAAGAAAATTTTTTCTCAATATTTTATATGACTTTGTTCAGATATTCCTGAAGTTTCTTTCAAACATTATAAATCCGCTGTGACAAAAATACTACATAAGTTGTAAGGCTGGAAATAATTTTTGCAGAAACAAAACGTGCAGATTAACTATTCTACGTCTAAATTAAAGGTGTGGCCACAAATGGCTGGTTCACAGGCCATATTCGAATGATACACCATTTCCTGTAAATAACCACTGACCAATAAGGACAGTCCGGTTTGTTTATCCCCCCAGGTGTTTCGACCTGGAAGTATTAGCAACGGGGATTTAATTAATAATAATTTTATTCGGAAAACTACCCCTTTACAGCGGGGGCATCAATGGAACGGGATTTATTCCATGATGCGTCCAAGTATATTACAATAAGCCGTCTATATTACAAAGTAAAGTTTTGTGTGTGGTAGGGCAGTATCTACGTTCAGCATTGAGCCGTACGTGGAACAGCATCCATTTACCATTTGAAATTTACTTTTTACATGCGCATACAACCATCAATAGGCTTCTCATAGCTCCATGTCCCCCGCGCTAAAACTAGAGATAAACCACTCATTGGGAGAAAACTCTAGAAAGCGTAAGGACATGTACATCATACACTTTTGGTATACAATGTAGAAAATAAACATTCACTACCATCAAAAGGGGATACTTAGGAGCAGTGGTGCCATCTAGGGCAACGTGCCCCCATTGGTTACCTGATCCGCTTATTGTAAGAAGAGTTCCCCCGTTTTCGCTTCCTCGCTTCGGTTCCACTTTGGACACCTTTGGTCGTTTGGCAGTAACTGCAGAAAAATGAGAACCAAAATGTTAAGTGAATGATGGCTTGTCAGAAAGTCATGGTATAATCACTTATCGGCGTTATTATCAATATTTCTAAATGTGCTAATTTGATTATAAGTCTTAGAGTGATGTTGGAAAGTAAGACCAATGTCATTTTACATGAACTTGATGAGAATCGGCTCCGTCGATTACTATTCAGAATCAAGTGATTGTTTGGCTAATTGGTCGGTAGGTTGGCTGGTTGGTAGGTAGGTTGGGTCCCTTGGTCTGTAAGTTGATCAGTTGCTCGGTAGGTTATGGGTTATAGTCAGTTGGTCGGCAGGTGCATTATAATCATCTGGGCGATTGTCCATTTTAACTATTTCAATGCCAAGTACGACTTAAATCGAACTACTAAAGACCAACTGCTCTCAATTATAATCAGGGTACCAGATTGATATTCCATGTGAAAAGAATTTTCATTCAATTTCAAGTACCAGCATTCTTATAGTTCCAGAAAATATAACGACCCGGTTCAAAAGCCTTCATCGGCGTGCTTTGATCGCATTGCCCCCAAGGCGGGCCGAAAAATGCTGTTGACTCCAAAATTTGGAACTGAAAATGTTAACTGACACTCAATTAGCATGTCGTAGGACGAGGTTAGAACAGAAAAACCTTTCTCTCTTCCTACAATGTAGAGTATCAGACAATTTATTCCATTGACTTAGTTTTTAATCAAATTTGCTTTCCGCAACAACTAAATCTATCTTTGTGCAGGAAACAAGCCTGACCTTTAAATAAACAAGACAATGTATATTTTCATTTCTATATAATGTTATACAATACGTTCCAGACACAAGTATTTAAGCAGACCCAAAATAATAATGTCTTTATTTGCGGCGCTCTTTCACACCGCAGTGAGTGTCGTTCGCCGAGAATTATTATGAATTTATGAGGTGAAAAATACATACATGAATTGAGAAGAAAAGTGGAAAAGTCTGTATGTGAACAAGAAACCATAATGGAATTCATCAAGTATGACGCACGGTAAGACATAGGCGAACATAAACACGAACATACCACGAACTTCTATATTAGCTTGCAAAATATTTCAAGTCAGTCTGACATACTAATGTCACGGAAGATATCAAATTTTGTCAAACATTGATTTCGTGTATGGGGCTTGCAATGATAACAAACTTTGACTACTGTGGGTCATTTTTACGCACATTATGCATTCAAGGATCATTGAGGCTTTTGTTATATCAGAGGCAACGGATTGCAATTGTGTTCCCATACTGGACCGGTACAAGGACTGGGTTCGCCCAATCACTATTCCATATATAAATAACAAAATATCAATTTCCTTTATTTACTTTATTGCTATGGAGGGTCCACAAAAATAGTGTATTTTCACATCAATAGCCCATTATGACTCTGTCATTTTGTCACGCGAAGGTCTATCCAGGCAACTGAAAGCCATGAGACCAAATGATACAGATATAACGACAAGGTCAAACTGTCATTTGGTAGTCTCACGCTACCACGGCGAATGCCCTTGTGCCGATATTAGACCAAAGAAACCATCGTGCTTAAGACTTGACCTCTTCACCTGATTTCACAACATAATACATGTTTTTTTGATCCTGATATATGTGCGTGGAGAGGGGGGTTAGCATGTCACAGAATCAAAGAACAAAGAAGTTATAGTCAAAAACATATTCTGTTCAGGTCAATTATGTTGATGAAACTTTTCATGGTCACTCAAGGTCCAAAGTAACAGCATAAATTGAAAACCTATATGTACTTTCCTTCCCAAGTCCAGAATCACGGTAGGTGTAATAGGTACCGTTCATTAAATATCAGTCAAAGTTACTTTTCTCCGTTACTGCAATGGCCGCCACTAAAGTTCTAAGTCCTAACGTGACACAAAGAAATAAAATGTCTTATCATATCGATATGACGATTACTACGCAGAGCATTCAGTAAATAAAGTAGTGCTTTCTGCATAAACCTGTACTTCCGCAGTGAAGGAAACAAAAGACAGCGTCATCAAAAAAATCATGTACAAGTGGGAAATTACAGCACCATCTGGTGATCAAATTATGATCTACGGTACCTTAGTATCGTTGCTGTACGTTTTTGAATAAATTAGCGTGATAGTTATGGAGAATATTTTTTTCTTAGAAATTCGTCAAATAGTGATACACAAGTTAAATGAAAATGGCCGCTACCAAATAGACAAACTGGGTGGACATTGACCTGCAGACTATCCCTTTGAAGTCTGTGACTCCAGCTGACGGCCGTTAAGGAGGCAGAAATGAAGTGGACATCGGTATTCTCCATTGATTTACCATGTTTATGTGTTCCTATTCATTTACGATGTTTATGTATTCCCATTGATTTGCGCTGTTCATGTAGTCCCATACATTTACAATGTTTATGTAAGTTTGAGTTTATTTGGTTTAAACATATTTTGTTAAACACAATTGGCCAACAGGCTCGCAAGCCTATATTAAGGCTTCTTGTACAAATATGACAATACAACATTGAAATGGCGAACACGATTACACAGATAGATAGATAGATAGATAGATAGATAGATAGATAGATAGATAGATAGATAGATAGATAGATAGATAGATAGATAGATAGATAGATAGATAGATAGATAGATAGATAGATAGATAGATAGATAGATAGATAGATAGATAGATAGATAGATAGATAGATAGATAGATAGACGTATACAGGACTTCAAATTAATTGAGTTTTTTGCGCCCAATAAAAAGTTTCTAAAGTTCATTATTAATCAGAAAATTACAGTTACAGCGTCTGGTGATTACATTTAATAGGCACTTGTGTTAGGAACGTATTCACTAAATTTGAAAGCAGCCCAAGCAACAAGTCTGGAGAAGGCGGCAAAAATAGAAGAGGCCAACAAGAGATCGCACTATATATATATATATATATATATATATATATATATATATATATATATATATATATATATATATATATATATATATATATATATGCAAATATGTTATCCAATAAATAAGTTCAGGTCGGGGAAACCCCTCCCCCTCACTTGCCCCCCCCCCCCCCCCGAAGTTTCTGCTGAGTATCGGATACACTGACCGAAGAGCTTTAGATAATAACTAATTAAACAACAGTGAACGGCGTCCACTCACGGTTCATAATCTGAGAGACGTTTTGGAAGAAATGAAAAAAAAGCAAGCACATACAAGAAAAAATGAAAATGGTTCAAATCGCTCCTAAAAAAGTAAGAACTAGGCGTCTCTAGAAATGCCTCGGTGTGATTTCCAAGCAATTGGGTGAACAGTTTGGTTGAAGAATTTTGAAGAATTTTCCCTTAAATGAACAAATTGTAAAATCCAAACCTCGTAGGACTCAGGATATAATTTATTTGACAGTCAATCTATACGTAAGTATTTCCATACATTTATTATCCATTTATGGTCAGGCAGACCATCATGAAGATAAACATATCCCGCACTTACGAGGGCCACCCTTTTCTGACTTCGGTTACTTCCATTTTATAGACGGCACATACATGTATACATGCACATTTGTTTTAAACAAAGATTGACATAAGTGACATGACTTAATATTGATATTGAACCGCCTGTCTACTGGCATGGACACATATGACATTCTTCCTCGTAATTATTTATCAAGAAAAGAAGCCGCTGTAGCGCTTATAGACAGCAAAAAATCACAGCAGTGGATGGGAATTGATTGTGCAATGAGAGTGAGTGAATGCAAATAGAAAAATCAGATATTCGTATCATTAGCGTCATCCGCATTGCTATATGAAAGAAACGCGATGATATTTCCAGCATATGAAAGAAGCTGCCACACCACAAGATCTCTCCTGGACAAAATTATGCATAATATCACTTGTTATGATCAGCATTGACAGAGGTAAATCTTTCATTGCCAGCTGCTGCTATAGTCGAATTACCTAAGACGAAACAACTATGACTGATAATGTGCACCAGAAACAGGTTCCTTGCAAAAAGACCTTTCATTCAAGTAAGGTACCCGGATGACGGTAGTTACGTAGAATATGACAGTCCAGGTTAGCAGCTTTTCTTGTCGCGGCTTGGGCGCATTGCGAACAGAACGCACTGACGAAAGCTGTTGACTCACTCCAAAATGTGACACTAACGGTCAATCTGATTGGTCTTCTCGGAAGGGACAAATTTCGCAACTTATCAAGAACAAACATTGGAAATGCCACTGCAAATACGGTCCAGGAAAGTAAAATTACAAATACGTTGTACGTTAGTGGACTGGATCCCTAATACTTGAGCGGCTTCGGTTCACTGCTGATTGACCACAATTATGTATATGTTCAGACTGGAACATAATTTGAACCTGACGTAAGTTGACAGCATGTTGGCTGAGGATCAGTTCAGACAAAAGCTGGCAAAGAAATCCAATCAATATAAATATATCCATATTAACCTGGTACACAATACAGTCTGCCATGTTTGTCACGATATGCATATATATATATATATATATATATATATATATATATATATATATATATATATATATGGGTGCTGTGAGGTCAATGCCCGCTGAAAACCCCTAACAAAAGCAAATTGAACATCTCGCTGAGACGTTACCCACCTTTGTAGACACGCAATGAATATATTTTTTCTAGTTCTGCAATTAAAAATATTATTTTTAGGAACACCCTGCAACGACTACAAAAAAGATCGTACATATATTTATCTTGTACCTGTGGGTAGTTGATGCAAGCTAAAAGCTGCGGTAATTGTGTGACGACATTATACCCTCGTCAATTAACATGATTAACCTGACACAAAGCCAAATAATAGTGCTTGGTTTGTTACGTGCCCTTTAGAATATCATTACAATAGTCACCTTTGCGAGCTTGATAATAATCACAGGTAGTAAATGATAAGTGACAGGTAGGCTTAAATTCATAAATTTATGGCAAAGGATCTAGCTTAATTCCCAACTTTAAATGTCAAGAGCACAGTCACCATTTTATGAGATACGATTATTTTTCCCCGACCCGCTGCGCAAAATTATTTGGTTCAGCTGCATATGAGTGAGCGGACAACTGTGTGTATTGATCCATTTTTCTTTACGCGTCGTAGATGAGAATTAAATTGTCCCTTGCTAATTCATGTTCCTTCATATGTTGTGGTAAATTGTTCGGGTACATCTTTATCAATCATCAGAGCAGCGATCGAAGTCAATAGTTTGTCAATTCTCACAGACACCCTCATTCAGCAACGAAATAATCTACCACAGACGGAAGACGAATAAGATGTGAGTCCTTAAAAGACGAAATAGAGCCGAACGACCTTCCTTCAAGGATGGTTTAGCTTTACCGCTCTCTCTCTCTCTCTCTCTCTCTCTCTCTCTCTCTCTCTCTCTCTCTCTCTCTCTCTCTCTCTGTCTCTCTCTGTCTCTCTCTCTCTCTCTCCTTCCATATATATACATATTTATATATAGTGTTCAATTTATGTTCGAACATTCTTCCATGTGGTTTGGGTTTCCAAAGAGTTAAACTAATGAAGGGATGAAGCATACAGAAGAGCAAAAAAATGATATTAAATGCAAAAAGACTGTAAGAATGAAGGACAAAATATATATGATGACTACTAGATTTTGTACGGACTAATCAGATCTGACTTTATCAAGACTGGGGGAAATGCATTAGCAAATAAAGGAGGAAGAAGGGAAGGAAAGAGGGATGCAATCCATCTCTGCACTCATCTTCCCTTCTAGCTTCCTATATATCAAAAGGGAAATATGGTCAGCGTCAACAACATTGTTTGTGACGGCAAGTAGCGTTTCGTTGCACACAACATGAGGTCCAGCTTTGCTACAAAATTGCAAGTTGGAGGAACCGCTTTTGCACAAAGAGAAAGGCGGTTCCATAATATTCCCGTTCGAGAAGTAGCACAGCATGAGATGACAGAAATGATCAGTCTGTCATCTCAGGACTTTAACTCAGTGGGTTTTGTATATTTGCTATCGTAAAGTGGAAATCAAGACACTTTACCTTATTTTTTCAATTAAGTGGCTGATAAACTTCACCCTTAACACATTGTGATCACTATCGGGTCCTACTTACTGAGTATTCGATTCTCCCGTGACTACATCCCAAACGAGCACAAATCGCCACTTGAAGAGGCAGAAATGAATGTAGCACAATATATTTATTAAAGTGTGTGTGTCAACACACACTTTTCTGTTTTTTCCAAAATACCTTTCTTTCTTTTTTACCAGTGAATTTGCCTGACACTTTGTTCTGACCCTATTATAGACAGAAAATCTGGACTTGGCATGATTGTAACTCCATACAAGGAGTTTTGCCTTTTTGTGCAGAGGAATGAAGATGCTTCAAATTATGCTAATTAGGGGCATTTGAAATTTTAAATCTGGAATATATTCAAAAGTATGGCAGATAGAGATGTCATTCCAACTTCTTCTAGAGGGTTATTGACCATGGCGCATCCAATGAAGGTAAAGTAGTAGTTGTAGCAATTTAAATTATGCTCATTTGCAGCATTTGAAACACATAGACAGATTTGTTTAGCTCTCTGATAGGTGACGCTTAGTGAGAAAAATTAAAAATGCAATGGAGTCTGAAGATTGACTCTGTTATCAAAAATATAATAGTTACACCTAACATTAATTTCCATTTATATCCCATATGACTGTGTAGCTGATTGATACGGATGAACGAAGTGAAATGAAGCAAATTCAGTTTCTAGGTGTATGTATGCATGCATTGGATCTGAATTTGGGCTGAAACCTGGGATTCTTAGTCTCAGATTGGGCTATGGCCAGTTGCCCCCCCCCCCCCAACAGACTGGGCATGTTGGTGAAAGTGGAACCATAGGGTGGGTGTATGGTGAAAGGTGCAGCGCAGTTTCGACAAAAGTGTTGTCTTTAACTGGAAGGAACGGTAACAAATGAAATCCTAGAAGGAGCTTTATTTACATGTGCAAAACCACTGGTAAATAGTCAGGTGGGGCCACCCCTCCATCTCCTTCCTCACTAAGTAATTCAGCTGTGACAGAGCTCTACTTTCAGATATTGCCAATTAGTATGTGTAAAAGTTGCATAACTTTTGTATACACACTAACAGTTTGTGCCTGCATTACATGCACCAGATGGGCTTGCACACAAGGTTGGCTGGGCTGTGTAAAACATACGGCTGGAGTTACACAGAGGTTTATGTAGTAAAATTGAGAAGGTCGCACACAAGCTTGGCTGGGCTGTGTAAGACATACGGCTGGGATTGCACAGAGGTTTATGTAGCAAAATTGAACTTAAGTTGAGTCAGAGTACTTTGAGGCAATTTAAAAAAGTATTTTCCATCATCCAAACAGATAAGTTGGGTGCATTGAAATAAGACTTGGAACTTGTTACACTCAGGCTGCTTTGTGTCCAGTGTGACTTTCAAACATTGTTCCTGAAAAGCAGTTGATTGCGCTAACTGGTTGTATCTGTTATGCACAGTAGTACTGAAGTGCCGATTGTACACTGTCGTTACATTGCCGTACCGATCATACGTTGTAGTGCTGAAGTACCCATTGTACACTGTCGTACCGTTGCCATACCGACCATACACTGTGATACTAAAGAGCCCATTCTACACTGCCGCAACGTTGTCGTACAGATCATACACTGTTGTGCTTGAAGTACCCGTTGTACATTGACGTACCGATAATACACTGTGATACTGAAACACCAATTGTACATTGTCATACCTGTAAGCTTTGAACACACACACACACACACACACACACACACACACACACACACACACACACACACACACACACACTGATTTTCTATGCAGCAAATGATCTTTTCTAGTTAGCACTTGTTACCCTTCAAAAGAAGTGGTATTTGGAAGAGGAATCTTTCATACACAGCATGTTGCCAATGCATAGGGCAGCAAGCACGCTTCCACCTGTGGAAGTGTCAATTAAATAATCTATTTGAATTAATTCATTTAAGAGTTAATTAAAATTTTGTACTTCTGAAGAAGTCGTTTTTTAGGGAGGGGGGTAAACTTTTTTTTTCTTGAACGAAAAAGCAATTGGAGAGCAGGCAACGCCTATATGAACCCCTCTCGTGGAAATTAGCCTCTTTAAATAAGTCGTAATCTAAAGAGGCAAATTTCATACGCAGGACGTCCATGGCACTGACAAGATTAGACTGATTGACTCCTGACTGTTTGGTCCACCAAATATTATGTCATTAATAAAACATTGTGGTAAAAATGCATGCAACTGTAGTAGAAACACTTCTAATTTAATTTGCTTCCTATCGCTCTTTGTTGCTTTCTGTAATTACACCTAACTATGTCACGTGCAACATGGAAACTGCATGATGTGTCAATTCAGCTGAATTCAAATGCTTCACTATCATTTTTTTTCAAGCGTTTGGAAAATGCCTTGTTGATAGCACTATCTATGGCACACGGTTCTGTCGTAATGTTAAATTTTGCAAGTCATTGCTGTCCGGACGGAATGGATAGACAAAGTATTCTGAAATAAGAGTTGTTCATGGTAGGACTTGTCAATACGGTTAAACGACAATTTTTTTTCCAGATTTCACAATGAAAGCAATTTATATCAGTGCATTAAACTGTTCAATCACCCACGTGTGTAATTATATACCAATAATCTAAAGCACCGTATGGGGTGTGTTATCACCTAAAATCTTTGAGGTTTGTTTCACATTTTGTTCCCACGGTAAGCTACTCATAAAAGAACCGTCTGCTATCGCTTTGGCATATATATATATATATATATATATATATATATATATATATATATATATATATATATATATATATATATATATATATATATATGAATGAATATATATGTATATATATATATATTAGTTCACAAGATTTTTCCACTGTGGCAAAAAATATTAGACCCCTGGCAATGATTCAGTTCTTGAATAACCATGTCCTACACGAAGTAGCAGAATTACAAACTAAAGTATCATGCAAATGGGTATCATTGATGATAACAAGAAAACAGCATGTGTAGCATTATCTATAATTAATGCACATCAATATGAAAATCAAGTTGGAGATACTTTGAACTTAAATCAAATAACACACCTTGCTCGCTATAAAATATGATATCTTTTATTAATGAGGTCAACTCATATGACCTGGCCCATTGCAGGCGGAGACACCGAGGAAATATACAAAACTTCTTTTATTTATTGGCTGGGAATGACATGTAACACTGGAAGAAGGTGTCGGCGCCATGCAGATTTGGTACCTTTTTATCGCCTCGAGTGTCAGCTGGTCGCCCGTAAAGTATGACTAAAGTGAAGAAATCTTTTTAATCAGTGTATCGGAAACTGAACAATATGATATTGTTCGCAACTGAACGTTAGTATTGATCCTTTGAATACAATGAGGCGTTTGTCCAGTCCATGAACATTCATCACACTTTGTAAAGAACAGTCTACACAACGGTCAATGGCACGTTGTGTGGCATGCTCTCTGCAGTTCGGTATTCGCTCTACTTATGTATTAGTTTAAAACAGAATAGGCCAAACAACATAACAGAAATCTTTGTTTGAATTTTTTTTTTTGACGGCAAGAATTTGGCGGACTGCATTCTCCGTATTTTCATGAAAAACGATTGCGCTCTGCATCCCTGGTATTGTAATCTCCCCCCCCCCCCCCATACTTTGCAAATGCAACACATTTTTTTCGTTGGTGTTTTCGATCTCTGAAAAAACCAAGAGGTTGTGGAACATAGGGTTGACTACAAAACAGGTTTGGAGAAGAGAAAGAAGAAGAAGAAGAAGAAGAAGAAGAAGAAGAAGAAGAAGAAGAAGAAGAAGAAGAAGAAGAAGAAGAAGAAGAAGAAGGAGGAGGAGGAGGAGGAGGAGAAGGAGGAGGAGGAGGAGAAGTAGAAGATAGAAGACAACTGAGCTGACTTTGTGCTGCATACAAAAATATTATGCATAAACTAAGTCGGTGTTTTACACACACACATCATATCATATGGTATCATATTATGTGTTATTATATTTCATTCAGCTCAAATGAATCAACATTCATGTGGGAAACGTACGATTACTACAGCAGTATATTCAATGTTCCAATATGTCGTTTTCAGCTGACTTGTTTGTGTGGAAGTACAGTCGTAAAATCATTAATATCTAGATTCCATTTCATACAGTCATTTTCCATCAAACTCTATTTCTTGAACACGTCGAGGATCATCACATCCTTCACGACAAAATGGCCAGCTACGGTGTCGGTGATCCAGACCCATAACGGTGTTCCTCATATCAGAGAAACAGAGGACTCTTAACCATTAACTAGCTGATTTTCAAACAGTCAACTGTGGTGTTTCTCGTGATTCCATAATCGGTCCTCTGGTGTTATTATGTATATCAATGATTTTCCGGACACAATTCTCTACTGAGATTTTTTTTCTAAATGTGGGTAATTGGGTTCTCTGTCTCAGACACAGCGAGACATTTCACATTCAAAAATCCTGAATATTGAAATGCAAAATGTTTCAGACTGATTCGAGGCCAACAGGTTAACTTTGTACGCCAGGAAAACGACAGTCGTGCTTTTTTGGCATTACCAAAAGCTTAGTAGCATATCTCTACCAGATATCCATGGCCACGATGATCACATTAAACAAGTTTTTTTTTTATACCTTGGATTTTTATTTGACTTTTTCCTTCACTTTTTCGGCACACTTTTTTATTTTTATTTTTATTTTTTGATAAAGGTCGTCAGTGCATGGTAAGAAAAGAACATTCTTATCCGTCAATACTCGCTTGATGTTTTACGGGTCTGTAGTACTACCGCCTTTCACTTATTACCATGTCGTGCGAGACTCAGGCTCGTATGGTGGCTCAATGGTGCCAACCAATATCTTATGTTTGGATTGCAAGCTACTTTTGCAACTATTACTGTTGTTATTACCGTCAAAGATTACTTGTGACTTATATAGAAAACTCTGTTCTATCCATGAAGTATGCTAAACTTGATGATTATTTGCTCATAATTTCCCCACTTTTAATCTTACTGGCAGGTGATATACAACTCAATCCTGGGCCTGCTACTAATTTTCGTAATATTACTCTCCGTCATATTAATGTTGGCAGTCTCACTCAGGATAAATGCGGTGTATCTGTGCGGATATTGCCCATCAGCACGATATTATAGCCCTGTCTGAAACGTTCTTATCTCAGAACTCATCCGACAGTAATTTTGTATTGCCTGGTTTCCACTCACTTATGCGAAGGGATCGCCCTAGCGGCCTGGGTGGAGGTGATGGACTGTATATTTCTCAATAGCCTCTAGCATTTAGGCGTCATGATCTGGAAAGTGCGGACTTGGAACTTTTGTGGGCAGAAATTAAATTACATAATAATTCCTTTTTATTAGGGATCGTCTACAGACCACCCGATTCGCCCGTGTCATTCTGGGACAATTTGCAAACAAATCTTGATCACCTCAATACTGTAGGTATTGATAACATTATTATAACAGGCGACCTGAATGCTGATTTTACTACAGCACCAGGCAGGAAGCTTGATCATTTTTGTACAACAAATCCCCCCCCCCCCCCATGCATGAACCTACGCGTATAACTCATGATGCATCAACCTGTCTCGATCAAATAATCTCTAATATTCCAAACTATATTTTAGAACCACACGTATTGCCTCCGATTGCTAATTACGATCACTGTGTGGTGTCTGCCAATATTTTATTCGACGGAAAATTGAACCTGTTATAAAAGATAAATTTGCGAATATGAAAAGGCAAATTTTAATGATTTTCGTGACCACTGAAGTCGGATATCTTGGGATAATTACTTTTTATCCAATGATATGAAAGAGTGCTGTCTATCTTGGACGGAAAGCTGTCTACAAGCCGCTAAAGCTTGTATACCCAACAGAAGAAGTTATCATCCGGCCTGACGATTTACCGTGGTACACTTCAGCCTTGTGCTGCGTAAAGCGCAAAGTTATGCGAGCTTTTTCGAAAGCAAAAGATAGTAATCACGGACCTCATAGCCAGGAACTATGGGCTTCAGATAATCGGCTTCGCAACCAATATCAGGAGCATCTCCATACTGCTGAAGAGCAACATAATAGAAAATTAAGTAATTCCCTTAAAAGTCCCCAAAAGCAAAATAAAGCTTGGTGGAGGACTGTTGAATACTTTTTAAATAGAAATCATGGCCAAACTATACCATCCTTGCTTTGCGATGGTAAACATATAACCGATAATGCTTCCAAAGCTAAAGAATTTTATGCCTTTTTCTTAAGACAAAACAACATTGATACATCAGCAGCCCGTAACCTTACTTCTCCCGATCACCACACTAATACTATCGGAAATTTTGAAATTTGTGAAAATGAAGTTTTTGATATACTTGAATGCCTTGATACAGTAAAAGCTACTGGTCCTGATGGAATAAGTCCAAGACTCCTGAAACAAGCCGCCCCGATAATTTATAAACCACTAACGAAATTATTTAACATGTCTCTAAATCTAAAGCATTTCAAATCCATTTGGAAAAAAAGCACATGTCACACCACTCCATAAAAAAGGAGATGATAACTTGTGTAATAATTATCGTCCTGTGTCCTTATTAAGTTGCACAGGTAAAATATTTGAAAGGGTAGTTTTTAAACATGTTTTCTACTTTTTTCGCGACAGCATGGCCATTTCGGACAATCAATTTGGTTTTGTGCCTGGTGACTCGATAGTCAACCAATAACTTTCACTTTACCACGAATTATGTGTAGCCATTGATGAAGAAAAAGAAGTGCGAATTGTATTCCTTGATATAAGCAAAGCTTTCGACAAAGTTTCGCATGAAGGTCTTTTATAAAAATGAGAGAAAAAAATGGTGTAACTGATTATCTTTTGAGCTGGTTTCAAGACTATCTTCACAATCGTAAACAAAGAGTCGTCCTTAACGGACAATCCTCTAGTTGGGGTACCATTACTGCCGGTGTGCCCCAAGGTTCCGGTTAAGGCCCCTTATTATTCTTAATCTATATTAATGACATTGTGAATGTTGTGAATTCAAATATCAGACTTTTTGCTGATGATACTTTACTCTTTCTTACCATTGACGATCCAGCCCATGGTGCAGTGATCATGAATAATGATCTTTCTTCTTTGGACGAATGGTCCAAAGACTGGTTTGTCTCCTTTAACGCACAGAAAACCGATGCAATGCTTATTTCCTTTAAGCACGCACGTGATCACCCTCCTCTCATCTTCCAGGGTCACCAACTTGAGAATTTACCTGCACACAAGCACTTGGGGCTCACTTTAAAATCAAATCTAAAATGGAATTCCCATATTAAGGAAATTGTGACTAAGGCATCCAAATAGTTAAATATCATGAAAAGCTTGCAGTATCGTTTAGATCGTGAAACCCTAGAAGTGATTTATATGTCCTTTATCAGACCTATCATGGAATATAGCAGTGAAGTCTGGAATAGTTGTGCACAAACCGATAAAAAACTCTTGGAAGATTTACAATTGGCTGCGGCCCGTATTGTGACGGGAGCAATGAAAACTACACCTAGTGAGAAGCTGTAGGAAGAAACTGGATGGGAAAAATTATCTAATGGAAGGGAAAGGTCTAAGCGGATCATGATGTTCAAAATTGTTCATAAATTAACCCCTAGCTATCTTTATACTGCTCTCCCAAATGTCCCAACTCCGGTGGACAACCCCCGCTCTACCAGGTCAAGTTCTAATTTAAGATCACGCTCTGAGTTACCTTCCTTTGATTTCAGACCAGTTTTCTTTGAAAAATCATTTTTTCCTTCCGCTATCAAATTATGGAATTTACTTCCGTCGGAAACTAGAAACTTATCGACTCTAGTTCAGTTTAAAAGGAAAATTTCCACTCCCAGATCATATCCCGTCAGATATCCAGAATTATTTAATGTTGGTAAGAGACATTTATCTATTATACACTCCCGCTTAGGTATGGGCCGCAGCCAATTAAACAAACATCTTTTTAAAATAGGTATAACAGAATCTGCTATTTGCTCATGCGGAGCAGCTTCAGAAAGCATCTGGCATTACTTTCTTACGTGTCCCCGTTATGCTGCTGCTAGAGATACCCTTCATACATCAGTTAGCGCTCTGTCACCATTCTGTATAAATACAATTTTGTTTGGCAGCGATCTTTGTAATCTTGAAGACAATTTCAGCATTTTTCTAGCAGTACAAGAATTTATGGAAAAAAGCAAACGTTTTCAAAGTGGAGCAGTAACCTAGTTTTTCACGTGCAAATCTATTGATATTTTATGCAATCCCGGCGGTGGTAATCTATATGCTCCTCTGTCTGTGCTCGTTTTAGTGGTGTCTATCTCTCCTATGTATGCTCCGCTTTACCGCTCATCGATTCCTTCCATTTACTGACTCGATTAGCGATGATACTCAGGGGTTGTATTGTGCCGTTCGTCCTGTTTCTGTCATTTCAACCATCTGTGATACAGTTCACATGGCAGTTTGATGTATATACCTTTCCTTTTTTTAAAAACTTTTTACAGGTAAATGTGTTTTATTTTAAATATACGATTTCAATGGATGCACCATTGTAATTGCCCCGACAATGTGTGCCCCTGTGTAAATGGGGTAAATCCTGTGTAAATAAATAATAAATACTGAAAATTTGGTTACTTATCCTTAATAATTGTAGCAGTCTAACCAGGAGCACTTCAAGGACCAACTCGGATAAAGATACGATCATTGCTAATCTCCCTAAGGTTTACTTATGCCAATGAATCCGATAAAAGTGTCCATTTTCCCAGCAGGAGGCCCTCTCAGGTGTTGCGGCCTATGTGGAACACAGTCAATGCACATTGTTCACATGGAACGAAGTACTTATATGCATCATTAGTTTAACTGTGCATCAGTAATGTGTGGGTCCCACAGAGAAATAAATATTGAATATGAATGCAGTGTTCTTGTCCCTAGCTTTCAAGGAACGCCGCCAGCATGAACTGTATATGTGCCCAGAAATATATGATACCATTAGAATTTGTTCTAATATCCTGGTCTCATTGCAACTGGTCTACGCTGGTTAGAGAAGATTGATTTATCCAAACATGATAGTAATTTGACAATCCTACGGGTTATAAAACTTGTTTCTACCTCAAAGATAAATGGACAAAGTGTATCGTAGCAAGTGTAAACCTTCACGTTTTAACTTTCTCTCCTATATTCTGCGTAATACTACACTTATGCACGACTTCGCTGACCTCGAATATTCATATTTGAAGAAAATAATTAGTCTTACGGCAGTAATATTTAATGAGGGCCATGGAACATATTTGATGTGATTATCATGAGATAGTATCATATACAAATGACTTAGTCTCTTGCGCGCACAACTTGTAATTTCGTACTCACGACTTATATCTTAGTGATGAGGAAAAGATAAATCGTGCCTAGGAGACAATAAGTCGTGCTCATGAATATTATGTAATAACATGGTGAATATATATATATATATATATATATATATATATATATATATATATATATATATATATATATATATATAGGTGTTCCTGAACACGCCATAAATTGCGTTTTATGATTTTCATCTTGGAATATGATGTATTCTTAAAATTGTCAGCGTACTCTCAATGTCGAAATCGCAGGTCATGCAATCGGATGCTGTAAGATTTTGGTTTGGAAGATATAAGGTTGCTGGTTCGAGACGCGGCTGTTCCGGCGTCACAAAACATATACATTTGCGGTGCTCCTTTGAAGCCAGTGGACTTAATTATGTACAGTCCCCGATCTGGGACAACGCCGAACACAGTACTTCATTTGTACTGAAATAAATACAATGAACTGGGCTATGTCGATTATGTCATTCACGCATACCTGCCTCCTTTGAACCACCCTATTCAGGAATGAAGATTTGGTACAGTTGGTATGTAGGTTTCCCTTTTCTACCAGGTGATTGGTGCCGAAGCCTGCTGGTTCGAGACCCGGCCGTTCCGTGGTCACAAAACATAAGATCATAATAGCGGGCGTTCTAAGATTTCCTTTTGAAGTGTTTTATATTTTTGAAGACTGGACACATTTATCGTTTTTGGATGTTGAAGGTCATTAAGCTGTGTTCGCTTACAACACGCGATGACATAGTATAACAAATTGCTCTTTTTGAGATCTATTCATGAGTATCACATTCAAAACCAGTGATTCACAAAATGTGGATAAGATGAGAGACGCACGGTTTCCCATGTATAAACATATAAATGGATAGATAAGTTAATCCTGAGCCCAGATTGCTTCTCAAAACATATTTTGAGACTACGAGAGCTGTAAGCACATTAATCTATATAGTTCGTACCAAAAGGTCAAGATATGAGGCGTCATGCCATGGTCCTCTGAATAATGGCGACCGCTTGCATGATTATATATCTCTTGTGGCATCTTTATCTTTGACAAATCAACAGGTCTGATTTTTTTCCCCTTTTTTTGTCTGTTTTTTGTTTTTTGTTTTTTTTTTTTGTTTTGTTTTGTTTTGCTTTTTTTGTTTTTTTGTTTTTGTTTTTGTTTGTTTGTTTTTTGGGGAGGGGGGTGATCCTCTGTGAATGATTATGTGCTATATTCATGAAAAACACGGCAATGCAGATAATATAACCCATCATATTGTAAGCAAATAAAACAGAACAATTAAATAGTCACACAAATCGCGCTCGTTTGCTCGTTGATCTCGGTCGGGAAACGCTGGCCACCAGTGGGAAATATTTCAAGCTTGTTATGTTCTACAAAATGTACGATAAACACGCTCCGTCGTATCTGTCTTACCTAATGCCCTCTTCTTCTGAGACAGCTACTGGTCATGTGTTAAGAAATTCCCATACTCTGAGATAAATTGAAGTTAAAACACTGCGTTTCAAAGAATCCTTTCTTCCGTCAACAATAAAGTTGTGTAATGGACTCCCAGTCTACATTCGTCTATCTTCCTCCTTTTCTCCATTTAAAACCAAACTCAAATATTCATTATTCGAAGATATCCCCCCTACCCACTTTGCACATGGACAGCATTTTTTTTTCAAATATATGCCATTCTCAATTAAGGCTCTATCATTCATCATTAGATTACTAGTTGTACCGAGTTAATATTATTACCGCTCCGACTTGTTCTTGTGGAATCGTAAATGGAAATATTAGAACCACCCTTCTACAAACTGTTTTCTTAATCGTGACCCCCTGGGGTTAGTCCATTTCTCCTCCTATCTTTTGACTGCTTCATTTTATGCTAAGGGGAAGTTCTGATCTGGATGTCCAGTCAAATTAACCTATTTTTCCGCTGTATAAACTTATTTCGGAAGGAGGAGATGATTTCCAACATGAATTCTTCTCGCCTGTGTATGGATGCCCACAGGTTGCGAAGGAGTCCCGTCGGGGACCAAAATATTAAGAATTGTTATGAATATATATTAAATGTCTGGCCTGTGTGTATTGTATATACTAAAAGTGTGTGTTGTGTATCTGGAGAGCCTCCAGTTTAATTTATGTAAACTACCAGACAATCCAGGATAAACAAAAAATGTATATAATCATGATAAGTTGAGGACCCAGATTATAAACAAGAAAATTTGAAATAAATGATGGTAATAATGATGACGATGATGATGATGATATTTTGCTTCATTGTGGCAAAACTGGTATAACTTTCACGATAAGCTGAATTCTCTCTCTCTCTCTCTGTCTCTCTCACTCTCTGTCTGTCTGTCTGTCTCTCTCTCTCTCTCTCTCTCTCTCTCTCTCTCTCTCTCTCTCTCTCTCTCTCTCTCATTCCACATATAATCTGACGGGGTATCCTCTGCTGCCACCAAAAGTACAGCAAGAAACTTGACAGGATTACAACAAGTTCCTTTATTTAGCAGGGCCAAATGAGTTTCCATGATAAAAGTAAAACTGCGAAAAATTCAATGGAAAGTCAGTAACCTTCAAGTTTTGAAAACATACCCGCCTCTAAACATATTTGGAAAACTTGGCCTTTCTTTCGGCATATATTTATATGTAAGGGATTATAGCATGCTTTGTTGACGATATGAAGTATATCAACGAGCACTGGATGCCTTATAGCAGAACGAGTGAGCGAAGCGAACGAGTTCTGCTATATGGTATCCAGTGCAAGTGGATTTCTTCACATCGTCTACAAAGCATGCTACAAATTTTTTATCTCATCTTTGGGTCGATTTGTACCTTTCAATACACAAGGCAAAAGTAAGAGCAACATTTGCAGATAGTTTTACTCCTCATCAACACTATTACCGATGAAACCGGAAGAGTACCGATACCATCGGAACAGTACCGATACATCATGTCGCGGCACTGTAGCTCTGGGCCTATGATACGGTATTTATACAAGCCTGTTATAGTACTAAAATCGACCCAAACATGATATATATATATATATATATATATATACATATATTGATGACTTGAGGCTAGCTGACGAAAATCATATAACAAAGAAAAAAAAGTTGATGGCATAAAGACAAAAGTTTTCTTAACAAAAAACCAACCTCATAATATCCTAGCTCTATACCATGATGGTCAAAATTTTCACGACAACGAAGATAAGGCTCAGATTTTGGATGATCTTTTACAAAGTCAATATACTGTGGATGACTCAAATTGTTCTTCGCCCACTGATATGTAGGGCGGTCTTGATCCTCTGAATACCATAATAATTAATGCAGGAGAGCTTAGAGCCATTCTAGAAAGTGTTGATGTGTCTAAGGCGAGTGGCCCAGGTGGTATTAGTGTCCGATTATTGAAGGAAACTGCAACTGTTATATCCAAATCTAGCCAGTCACAAATTTCCAACTACATGGAAGAGAGCAAATGTGGGTCAGTCCTTAAGAATGGAAATCCTAGTCTTTGCAGTAATTACAAACCTATTTATCCGTTAAGTTTTGTTCGTAAAGTATTTGATCGAGTAATATTCAAACATGTTTTTGATAACTTTAGAGATAATACTGCTATATTTGATTGTTAGTCTGGATCTATTCCAAGCGACAATATTGTCAACTAGCGTATCTATCTATCTATATCACGTTATTTGCAAAGCTATTGATTTACACAAAGGCGTCAGGGTGGTCTTTGTGATATTACAACAGAGTTTGACTGTGTTTACCACCCGGGTCTCGTACATAAACTTTAAAAGGCTGGGATCCGTGGCTCTGTTTTACCGTGGTTTCGAGGATTACTTGGAAGGTCAAATGCAACGAATGGCCTGTTGTCTTGCAAGACGCCATGTCTTCCTGGGAAAACGTGAGGACAGGCGTCCCTCAAGGATCTGTATTAAAACCTTCGTTATTTTTGATTTACATTAATGACAACAAAAGTAGTAAACTCACCAATAAGATTATTTACTGATGATACTACCATTTATATTCATGTAGAAGACGCCACCTCAGGGAACAGTTCTCTTAAGTTGGATTTACAGTTAATGGAGAGTTGGTCGCATAGGTAGCTGCCTTTGTTAAATCCATCAGAGACAAAAAGTATGATTATATTTAAAGAGCCCTGCACTATCCCGATCTAGTTTTTTTTTGACAAAAGTTACAGAACGAAAAAGACCACAAGCACTAAGGTTTGATTATAAGATCCGACTTGACTTGACCAAGAGACATCAACAGTTTAGTCATCAAAGGGATAAAAAAAAATGGTTGACATAATGAAACATTGACAATATTGGTTAAGCAGAAAGAATTTAAAAAATAAATATATATATTGGGCTTATTAGCACTATTCTGGAATATAGTACTGATGTTTGGGATGGCTGATCCTTTCAGGAGCCCAGCAGCTCGAAAATGTTCAACTGAGTGCAGCACGTATAATAACAGCGGCAAGGTGTACTTGCCGCCTTTAAGTTTAGGAAGTAACAGGCCACGAAAAATTGTCAAAAAGAAGAAAGAAAAGTAAATCGATCTTGTCTTTTTTTTAAGGATAATGCACGGTTACGGACCCAATCCCTACGGAAGTTAGTTTCAAGTATTGTGTCTGAACGTAACAGATCATGTCGTCCACAATCTTTCCAATATTCGCGCACATACACATTGATTTAATACTTCATTCCTCCCTTCCTTGATTAGACTGTGGATCGTACTGCCTCGGACTTCTCGTATTGCTGAGTCGGTTGATGAATTCAAAACCAAACCTAATCGTGTTAGTAATGGTGGCAAACCAAACAGAATATATTACAGTACATCTCTTGCATCATGGAACACCCAAATTCGCACAGTTTTACGCATGCTTGAGCACTGCGCCACGCATCTCGCATGCTCAATGCCTGTCTGGCGAGGTTGAATCAACTTATCAAACCGCGCGCGCAATGGTAGCATTGCCTGTCAGTCATTCTTGTTATAAGGAGAACCCGTACGACACGTGGTTGGTTTGAACCAATCATAATTGACATGTTGACCTCAACCTACAAAAAGCATCATGGAGGAACACGAGGGAACCGGCGGTGTCAGGGTCTTGGACCAGTAAATCAAACCTAATAGAGTTACATGTTGAATTGGCTATATTCGCCAGCTTGTCTATGACATTTTAAAGTTTCGTTGACACTGTACCTGTCATTTTTCTCAAAGCTTACTTCAATGACACTTACACTATCAATAGAAAATGGGGACAAAACCAAATAACATTTTTTGCTACTCGCGCATTTGTTTATGCTTACTTCCAAAGATACAGTTCGGAAGCAAACCTTGGTGAAATAATAGCCCAACAAAATTTTTAGTTCAAGAAATAAATGTTGAAGTGACACCCTTCCCAAACCCACACATAATCAGGCATATTTATTCCCTTTATATGACAAGAAATGCATAGGAGTTTCTTTGCTCCCTGAGGTCCTGTATTCATCGCGTGGCTGAAAGTTCGGACACACCTGCACCTGCAGCATATATACTGGTCCAAGACCTCAGGGCGGCAACAGACAATGGTTTCCATTCCTCCCCTGCCCCAGCAAAGGCCTGTAAAAGTTGTTTGTGTGTCACGAGCTGTTCTCTCCTGATTTAAAGTGATAAAATCATCGATCAATTTCAGATGCTGATCTGTTACTTTCTGTCGCGCCCGGCAACAAGTTGTTACATTGGTAGGAATTCTTCCTGTTTCTCGGTGACATTTCACCACCCTTTTTAATGTGGTTAGTCCAATAGTAGCATGGTGCTTTTGAATCAGTATCTTGCTGATTTGACTAAAACTATGTCCATCCTACTTTTCCGGAACAATTTTGTATTTCATCTTCTTACTGACACGCACCATTTTGCTTTGGCGAGATGCCGTAAGTCTTGGAAATCTTTTGCCGGGAAATTAACTGACTACACTCACACATTTTTCCGCACGTGCAAGACATGTACACCTAAGTATACGTAAATTTATACACACCTAAGAACAGAACATAAGATATGTTAAGTATTTTTCTAGTTCTGAGGGGAAAAGATTTCGTTGAATGCCTTTTTACGACTTTGCAATGCCAGGATTTTTTCTATCGTGTGTGAAACTTCAAAATGCGAGTCATGAAGGACAACCCACTTTGCCAAATGCGCGAGGTGACTGCAAGTGTAAACACCTGGCATGTCGGAAGATGCGGTCGCCACTCGCACGATGCTCGTCCGTTGGCATGTAGCCAGACGCATTGCTAGCCAAATGCGAAGGGGGGGGGGGGGGGGCGAGCACGCTTTCGCATGTTGCGAGCATTTTATTTGAGCATACTACCCGCGGCTAGCTCTTTTTTCTGTTTGCGCACCAGCGTCCTCGACGGGATTGCTATTTGGAAAATATGGTGAGAGATGTACTGGATATAGGTGATCGGCAGTTAGCCATAATTCACACCCGACTAAAAGATGTAATGTAGTGGTTCAAACGACGATCTTTTCGAAAAAGGACTGATTGAGTCTCCCCACTGTGGCTGTGGTACTGCAAACGACAATGCCTTCCACTATTTCTGTAAATGTTCCAGACACAGATTGCATCGAGGAAAACCACAATGTACCGTTATTAGCTAGGCGCCGTTTACACTTTACTTTATGGTTCTAAAACTGTTCCTCGACTCAAAATCAAACAGTTTTTTAGACTGTTCAAGAACTAGCGACATGGGCAGACTCGGGGCAGTAACTTAAGCAGTATGAAATTAATCTTAATTTACTGTGCATAGTAAATCCCAAAATATCTGTCTGTTGGAAATTATACTTTTATGAGCACATTCCAGGCTAGAAGATTACCCCCCCCTCCCCCCCCCCCCCGACTCTTTTTTACTGTCTGTGGTGTACTCTCCTGGTCGAAATCTCTAATTTGTGCTGTATCTCCACTCTATCTGTTATGTCATGCATGGTTTATAACTCTAGCTTGAATCAGAGACCTGCTGCAACACGTCCCTGCTTGTACGTTTTCTTAATTTTTGTGCAAAGTCTTAATCTTTCTGTCGCAAGAGGGGTTAATTTAGGGTTATGTTCTGTTTCCAAATTGTACTTTGTCAAAAGAAAATGAATTTAAACCAAAACTTCACTTGTGTGGTTGAAAAACTGTTAATTTCTGGATTGTTAAGTAACATTACTGGTACAAGGACCCCATCAAGGCGGAGGCATAGTTCCGTTGCTAGGCAACAAGGAGGACTACATCAACTGCTTTTGCAAGAGTGTGTTACGGAATTTAATAAATCTCTGTCATAGGGATTTTCGACGGTACATATAACCAGAAGGAAGGAACACTAACGTCGGCATTTTCACACCATACGCCACTTGTGAGGAATATTTGTTAGCGCGCAAAGGTTGCTTGTATTGCGCCTTATCGACTCTTTCTGGGCATTCGATACTGTTCAGAACAAGCACCCCTGGTTTCAACTGATATCAAATTCAGTACATGGAACATACATCAAAACGCACCGCCGATGTACAGTAAATTTAATTCATGTGTTTGTACTCAACAGGGATTGGTTAATTCTTTGGTTGTATTTTTGGCACCAGACCGCCTGACAGGTCGTTTTTGGTTTCTTAAGTACGTGAACCACTTTGTAATATGTGTGTAAAGGTAAAAGATATGATGTTATGTTTGTTTCAGAATACTATGATACTATTATACTTCTGTTATATGCAGATGACTTAACTTTATGAAATTGTACTATTGGTAGATTAAAAAAAAAATGTAAACGCTTACAGAAAAAAAAATGCTTTAATTTCAGCCTGAATGTAAACATTCAGGCTTCTAAACATGTTCCGAGTAGTTACACGCTGATAACCTTTTAACCTATTTGGGCTAATACAGCCTGTATCAAAACTCAACAGAGAACGTTTGCAATATGAACAAAGGTTCTTCCATATGTGTAAAGCTTAGACAGTGACAGGTTAGCTTATGGAGAGTAAAGAGTTCAGACTGCGGAATCGGGTAATGATTACTTGGAAGTGGTTCTGGACGAAAAGACACAAATACAATACCAAAGTCAGACATAATTTCAATCAACAGAATACACTCAGCACACAAAGCTTAGAAAGTGACAATTAATGTGCGGAAATTAGCTGTCGTAACTTATCATAGGTATATGTGTTTAATATTTTCACCAGGGTAAAATGGACTATGTCAACTGAAGCACTTGTAGACCCGGCACAGATATCTGTTGCATTACTAAGCTCCATATTAAAAGTAACGAACTACCAGCTGAGTTAGATTTTCAATAATTTGACAAAATAGTAACACCAATTTTGGTTGACATGAGTATTAAGGTACGGGGATTTAAGTGTAATGATATCATATGAAATATACAGAGAGAGTGTTTAATTATAATTACCTCTCAAACCATAAACGAAGCAACACTCAGTCTAAGGTGGAAGATCTGAAGTCAGAACCTTTGGATAACCTCTAAACACTTTTTCATATTTTGGGACAGTTTGATACTTTAAGTACATACTCCCAAAGACTCAGACGTGTGAACGTCAGGAACCATGGAAACCAATTGACAAGGGTCACTCATAAGGAACAGGAAACCATTAGCCGTGGAGAGAAGAATGGGCCAGTTCAGACTAATCACTACAATTGTTCTGATTACTTTGAAATTCTCTATTGATGTAAAAACAAATTAGTACAATCCATATACTTGGCCCCAAATATGGAAAGCCGTATGTGAACCCACACTCAGACAAGCCAAGTATGATGTTCCCAAGTTAAAAAAGTCTGGATTTAAGCCATAAAATATACTTTTTTTATGACAACATCACGGAGGCAAGGCTACAAATTTATTTCACACAATAATTAAAACACGGGGCAGAAGAAATGAGTATGTGTGTAATTACAGTCATAAATGCGTAAGAATTGGCAACTTTTTCTTTCAATGCAATTTTCTCGGAACTGTTTTTGCTCAACATCCGTAATTTGTATCTCGCCTCACAAACGTATGAATTGCCCTATCACATTAAAATCAACAGACATCAAAAGAAAAATACCATATCCATAAGCGGTTTCCAGGTTTGTTTGTTTTTTTTCTGACAGTCCCTTCCGTGACTTTTGGAGCCATTTATAGAAAGAAAATGAACAACTTGTCAGGACTAAATTAAAAATTTTATAACTTTTTATTTATGCTATTTCGGGACTCACCATTGAATTCGACCCTGGACATGGATATATATTTTAAATTTCTTCTGATTTTAACTTGAAAAAGTAAAAAAGAATGCTATAAAATCTACAAAATTCCAATCCTGCAAAAAAAAACCTACGGATACAAATCTATGGATATGTAATAATCAGAAAATATATAGGTTTAATGTACTTGTGGAAAAATTAAGTGGGTAATATTGATCTAAATTTACCAGTCTCATGGCGCACTAGCTTCACAGCTTCCACCTTAAACATATTTGTTGAAAAACAATCGGGAAACAGGGCAGTGCGCTATATTAATCGCTCTTGCACATGAAAAGAAAGAAGGTTTGCACAAGGCACAATAATGAAGGACAAGATAAATCATGTAGGAATACATCACATAACTAAGACGGTACCACTAAGACAGACAGGGTGGCAATGCCGCACATGGTTAAGGACGTCACCCGACGCCGTACAGATACTATTTAAAGAAACTGAAGTACGTCTACCAACACATAGTATACATTTTACATACAATCATCATTGTACTTGCTGCATCCCATGCGCAAACGAGCATTAGATACGGCAAGCCTTCTTTCACCTGGATAATATAATGGGTTGACAGGTTTGATGTCACGATTTAGCTCTTTCTTAGAATCGGCCGGGTCCTCAGAATGTTGAGTTGATAGAGGGAGATTGTTCCATTGTCAAGCGACAGATGGAAAAGAAGAAGAACTAAAGTAATTTGTTCGAGCTGGAATTTGAGATATATTTGTATTTGACCAAACATTATATCTGTTGCATTTTTGAAAAGTGTTTGGTACAAGTTTTTGCAAATATTGTAGGGCATCTCCATTGAGAATTTTGAAAAACAGAATTAGTTTACTTTTGTTCTGACGTTCGGAAAATTTTTCAATCCCGGACTCTTCATAAATTAAGTGATGGTTTGAGCCAGATGCGGCTCCTGTTATAACTCTTGCTGCAGCAGCTGTACGCTTCATAGTTGTTCGGATTCCTGTTCAGTACAATTTGCCTGCACAACTGCTCCATATTCGATGAAAAGGACTGATAAAGGATAAATACAGAATTTCGAGTGTCTTCCGGCTAAAACGTAACTGTAGCTATTTAAGTATTGTTACCATTTTTATGCCCCTTGTCGCCAACCGCTTAACATGGCTGGACCATGTAAGGTCACTACGAAATGTTAAACCTATGTGCTTGTGTTCGCTTTTGGTTTTGTAAAGTTTCGTTCATAAAGCAACACTTGCAGCCTCTCGTTGACTTCCGTTCCCCTGGTTAATGCACACATATGACACAGTGTGAGAAATATTGGCGAAAAGTTATGGAATATTTCAGAACTTTGGTATCCAAATTATTGTTGTTACTACATGTTGAAGAATTTAAGTGATGGAGAAAGCCAGCGATAATTTTTGTGAAGTCTATCTTGTGTACAAGTAGATTTGGACATGTCTCAATTGACCAAACTGTTGGTGATGAACGCATCTTTTTTTTTTAAATTTAAATTTGAGATGACAATTTATATTCAAGAATGTCTGTGTGAATTTTATACGAAACCAGGCAAGAATGAGCTAAAAGATGAATATCACCAGCTGATCACCCACAATCTGGATTAACCTGTTAGATTCCTGTTTCAACCAAACAATCCTTTGTACCCCCCCCCCCCCCCCCATAAAGCGCTGTTGGACGTACTAAATGTAGCAACCAGAAATTCGTTTATAGCACCTTACGTTTGTAACTTATCGTTTGGACGAAAGCAGTTCTTACGTTCCACATCTTTGTGAAATATGAAATATTGTAATAGTGAGCGCCAGGAAGAGTGTCAAGCTGAGGGTGACTTATAACTTAGGGATGAACGTCAGGTTGATTGTCAAGCTGAGGGTGACTTATAACTTAGGGATGAACGTCAGGTTGATTGTCAAGCTGAGAGTGTCTTATAACTTAGGGATGAACGTCAGGTTGATTGTCAAGCTGAGGGTGACTTATAACTTAGGGATGAACGTCAGGTTGATTGTCAAGCTGAGGGTGTCTTATAACTTAAGGATGAACGTCAGGTTGATTGTCAAGCTGAGGGTGACTCATAACTTAGGGATGAACGTCAGGTTGATTGTCAAGCTGAGGGTGTCTTATAACTTAGGGATGAACGTCAGGTTGATTGTCAAGCTGAGGGTGTCTTATAACTTAGGGATGAACGTCAGGTTGATTGTCAAGCTGAGGGTGACTTATAACTTAGGGATGAACGTCAGGTTGATTGTCAAGCTGAGGGAGTCTTATAACTTAGGGATGAACGTCAGGTTGATTGTCAAGCTGAGGGTGTCTTATAACTTAGGGATGAACGTCAGGTTGATTGTCAAGCTGAGGGTGTCTTATAACTTAGGGATGAACGTCAGGTTGATTGTCAAGCTGAGGGAGTCTTATAACTTAGGGATGAACGTCAGGTTGATTGTCAAGCTGAGGGTGTCTTATAACTTAGGGATGAACGTCAGGTTGATTGTCAAGCTGAGGGAGTCTTATAACTTAGGGATGAACGTCAGGTTGATTGTCAAGCTGAGGGTGACTTATAACTTAGGGATGAACGTCAGGTTGATTGTCAAGCTGAGGGTGACTTATAACTTAGGGATGAACGTCAGGTTGATTGTCAAGCTGAGGGTGACTTATAACTTAGGGATGAACGTCAGGTTGATTGCCAAGCTGAAGGTGACTTATAACTTAGGGATGAACGTCAGGTTGATTGCCAAGCTGAAGGTGACTTATAACTTAGGGATGAGCATCAGGTTGAGTGCAAAGCTGAAGGTGACTTATAAACATTCTATCATAAAACAATCAGTTTAAATAAAACCTGCTACAAACTGCACATTTCTGGAAAGGCAACATAATACTAATTCGTTTTGTCTCAATGTCTTTTATTTTATTTGTCCTGTATTTATACAGCATTCGTACCAAGTGATCATCCTCTTTTTATAGAACCTTGAATCACTTGAATTCCCCTTTATTTTAAACTGTTTGTAACAATGTACACTAAAAGAATGTGTCCCACATTTTGGGTGATTTATGTTTTGTTCGCAAACTGTTCTCCCGTACAGTTGCATTTGAAGACACTGGCTCAACACAGCAAAAGGACAGGACTTTGATTCATTCTTCTGACAAAACAACGTTAGCTATTAAGATATGGTTTGGTGCTTGACATTAACTGTTAGTTTATGGTTCATTAAAGCAATACACAAACATAACTTTATACCATTATATGCTGAAAAAAATTATGAGCTGCAAATATGGCAACTTTTTATTGCAGAAGTTTGAATAGCTAATGGATAAAAAGCTTCCGTGTTTCAATTGCTCTGGGGTCATCTTTCACATGGTACATATTGTTGGCCTTTTTCCAGTCCATTGCCCGTTGTCCTTAATAAGGAATATAACAGGCGTACGAGACAGTTCCAAATCAATAAGTTAGTCGCCTCCTTTCCTTCAAAAATGTTTATATTAAAGCGAGTTTTCTTATTTATCTATTTTTCTATATATCTAATATTTATTTGTGTTTTTTCATTTATTTATTAATCCTCTTATCGGTTTTTTTATTCACTTATTTGTTTATATATATATTCATTTCTTTATCTATTTATCTATTTTGTTATTTTCTTTCTTTATTCATTCATTTTTATTTCTAATAGTGTTGTTCATGGATTTTCAATTAGATAATTTACAAAACAAGGAATAGAAACAAGACCTATATTTCCCTCTTTGTCTTCCGAGTTTAAATTTCCAGTGCAGCAGAATGCTTTCGAGGGTCAGTTAATCTGACTGCACAATTTTATTGTGCATCTTAAATAAGAACAGACTATCAAATAGTAATTCTCAAGTGCAAACATCACGTCATGGACAGCGAATACCATAATAAAACATTTCATGCTCGCTTTCACGTACGTTTATATATTTTTCAACCCGAGTGGCTGGTGCAAACCGCACACAATTCATTCTATTTGTACAGTTTTGTCCCTCTTGAGCGAGATACTGTTGGCATGACCAAGTGCAGCTGCTTTTTTGCATTTTGTATTTTATGAAAAATCGAAAGTCATAATTGCGCAAAACTTATTACTGTGCGAAATACTATAAGCCCAACAGGATCCTATAATTTCGTATTTTATGACAAAAACGTAAGTGCTCTGTCCAGCAATGCATCATTAACTTGATATCCTTATGTTAAATGACGTACATGTAACAAAGTGGCTTCACTGGGCATTTCATATTTTCAGAAAAAAACTGTGAGCCTAAAACTCGCCAATTTCTGTAAGTGATGATTATAAAATTTACAAAGTGGTCATCCCTGGCCCCATTTATACAATTAATTGAATGTGTGAAGCTTATAATAGGATAACACAACCCTCGGGATAGATTGGTCCGGGGGAAACAACAGTATGTCAGTACAGGGGAAGGTAGGGGGCAAGAAGGCATTAAAATATGTACATGTGCGATTTATATGCAAGAAGTCACACTTTTTCGCGGAAGAAAGGAAATTTTACGTACCTGCAGACACCAAACCATGTTGGAAGAGCAACCCAAAGAAGACGCTGTAGACGATCATACAATTAAGTTTGACAGCCATCTTGAAGGGTCGGCTCCAAAAAATCGCAAACCCTGACCTCCACGATGGAGATGACTGTTGCCTCACTGTATCACTTTCTAGAAATATGTTTAGAAAATGACTGTTTCTTCACTTTAAATCTTTATTCGTTAAGATTTACTGTATGATAAACCGTGTAGCACGCGGCGTCGGTCACCGTGTGTCATGATATGCTAGCTGTGACTGATTTTATAGATTACAAGCTAGGTCTTGCATGAATTGCTGAAGCCCGCCATGCATATAATTAATTCATGCAAATGTTTGGGACGTCACTTTACAAACTGGTCGAGATCCGGGTTTGCCGCGTTCGATTTGCCTGGAAACACGACTATCAGAAATGTGTTCACAAACGCCCACCAGCACTGGTGCATGTAGATTGTTCTGCATGTGATTCAGTAATATGACTAGGCTGGAAAATATGTTAGACCAAAAAGTTGAGTGACGTCGAAGTTGCTGAAAACTAATAACAGGATCATAAATCATTGGTTGTAAAGGGTAAGCAGATATAATATAATGCGCACTTGGGTAACAAAAACCCTTCCCCATATTTTTTTTTAAATATGCCATAGAAAAAAGGACATTTGACCTAGACCGAAAGAACGATATAGATAATTTTGTCACTGTTACGATATTGATAGTAGACTGCGTTATATCACCATTTTACATCATCCTTTCAATTCATATGCACATAGAAGTGCCTTCATTGTATCTTTTCACATGGAATTGAAAAATACCCTCGGGAACAAATAAAAAGACAAAATACAGTAACTTCAATAAGTTTGTAGGGTACCGATCACAGTTCACCTGACGTATCGGAAGACGATATAATTATACGGAGGTTACGGAGGGAGATAAGGATTTGGTACCATATATATTCTTGTACATTTGATATCTTCTATAATTATCAAGCGTTGTTGTAGAATTATTTCCTGTAAATCACCTATTAGCCCTGCATCCAGAATTCATTTGAATTATTCATTTAGATTGTTAAAAAATTCGCAAGAAAAAATAAACATGCGTCCATTCATTAATTGGCTGACTCGCCAGACAAATTACAGCAACGTCTTGTGAGACTTGCAACATATTGCAAATGCTGGGGTCTGTCTGTTAACATCGAAAAAACAAAAGTTATTATTTTCGACCGAAACGGGTATAGTCAAATACAAGGTAATTACACCTTTAAGTATGATGGTAAAAAGTTGGACGTGGTAAATTCGTACTGCTACCTCGGTATTATCTTCACATGCAATGGTACTTTTACTTTAGCATCACAGTCTTTAGCAGATAAAGCAAGGAAAGTTTGACATATGTTGAATAAAAAGTGTACGGGTGACAAAGACGTTAATTTGTTACCGAGTACTCAATTACATTTATTCGACATATACGTCAAACCTATCTTACTATACGGGAGTGAAATCTGGTCACCTGCAAATTACCGCCATCGTACTAAGGCCTTAAAAGACCCACATACTCAAAATCTTGTACAAATTCATGCAGTTGATTCTGTTCAAATTGATTATTGTAAATTTGTTTTAGGCGTTGGACGTACAACCTCAAATGATGCTTCTTTGGCTGAGCTAGGCAAATATCACTTGGATATTGAAATTAAAATGAAAATTATTAAATACTGGTTTAGACTGATTTCTCTCCCGGAAAATGATATTTTAAGGAAGTCCTATAATGTAGCGTTTGAGTTACACAGATTAGGTTTTACCACTTGGGTTACTGCTCCAAGGGTGATTCTCCTGAAAAATGGATTTAATTATGTTTGGCTCAAACAGGGAATTACGGATTATGTAGATAGCAGCGAATTTTTCACAAAACTGGCATACTCTCTCACATGTCAAAGTGAGCAACTATTTTTCTCTAAACTTTGGAATGATATCGACGGAAAAACTACTAAATTGGATTTCTATAGATCATACAAAGACACATATAAATTTGAAAATTATTTGGACGAAATAAAAAATTTTAAATATAGACGTAGTCTCACGCGTTTAAGGCTGAGTAATCATAGTTTGCGAATTGAAACCGGGAGATATGTAGGCGAGGAGAGACAAGAAAGAGTTTGCCAATTTTGCGATAAAAACGTTATAGAAAACGAAAAACATCTTTTAATCTCTTGTCCTTTGTATGATAAATTTCGCATTCCTTTATATGATACAATACGTAAATACCACCGTAATTTTCATGACTTCTCTGACGACCAAAAATTAGACGTTATTATGAAACCTGATACTCTCATTGTTGGAGCTGTAGCATCGTACATATACCGTTCCGTCGAGTTTAGGAGAATGCGAGTTCAGGAGAATGCGTCTCCTAAATGAGCAAGTCTCCTGAGCCCAACGGCCGAGTATATTTAGTTTGTACAATTATTCATGTACATGGTTTTCTGTGTTGTTGTTTTTTTTTGTTTTTTTTTTTTCAGTACCTAAATTTCATGTATATAACTTCTTGCTAATTTTAGTTTGTCTATACTTCTGACATGTAAACTGTATATATTTGCTCTTATTATATGTATGATGAGCAATTTTACTGTATGTATTTTAATTGTATGCTATGAGCCCGATTGGGCAAAAGAAGCAATAAAGCACATTAATACATACATGCGTACATACATACATACATACATACATACATACATACATACATACGTACATACGTACATACATACATAGTACATGCATACATACCTACCTACGTACAGACATACATAGTACATACACACACATACATACATACATATGAACGTACATACATACGTACGTACATACATACATACATAGTACATGCATACATACCTACCTACCTACCTACCTACCTCCATACATACATACATACATACATAGTACATACGCACACATACATACACACATACATACATACATACATACATAGTACATGCATACATACCTACCTACGTACATACATACATAGTACATACACACACACACACATACATACATACACACATACATACACACATACATACATACATACATACATATGAACGTACATACATACGTACGTACATACATACATAGATACACACAGAGTACATGCATACGTACCTACCTACCTACCTACATACAAACATACATACATACATACATACATAGTACATACACACACATACATACATACATACATACATACATACATACATACATACATACATACATACATACATACATACATACATACCTTATTTATGTTATGTGTTCTGAAATATGGACGATCGTATCATTAAATTGCAAGCCCATTTAACATGTTTTCTGGGAAAGGAGTGCAGAGATGCTTCATTGTAAGCTCACAACTCGCCATCTCCCACAATTGTAGACTTGTAGAAAGGTTTTCAAGGAAAATCTGCACAGGCGTAAGCATTCGTCACAGTTCGGTTTTGAAGTTTTCCAGTATACTCCGAATTAATGCACAGATTCTAACAAAAATTTTAAAAGGCACCACATAAATTTCGTATTGCGCATTTCGGCTCTAACAAAGTATCAACAACTGAGGCTCTACCTTCCAGATTATCAGAAATTTGGAATAATAACAGGAAGTGCATCTGTAGTGGTATATAAGCTAACAGTGTGTACAAGAATCAGTCACGTGCAGTTAAATTATCAGATAATCGGTGACCATTACTTGTCTAGATCGACATCCAGATTCATTCCAATTTCGAATCCGGGGAAATGTGACAAGTAAACATAAACATGACCAAGTACATACAAGCTCTGAACATTCATCAAGCCATGCATCTGCCATCAAACTCCAAACAAGCAGCATCAACAAAATAACAATGACTGTCATGAAGAATAGAAGCGGATAAATGTTTCAGAAGAATAATTTTGTAACATCTTCTTCCAAGTTGTGAAGTAATGCCAGAGGAATTTCATGACGTGTAGACATAAACAGATAAAGACCATTAGGTTGGCGAACAACATCCTTAAGAAATTAAGGTGAAATATGAGAGTATATAAATTTATTAAGATGTTTACAATGACCATGTGAACGATCATGACTTGCCCTAGCATTCACGAACTGTGACGAATAACCTTTTTTGAATACATTTCTGCAACATTCCCTGCCCGTTTTATGCTATGGTACCTTGTACTTTTTGCCGAACAGTTCCGCTCAGGTCGTCCACCTCTTAAACCAGCTTCTGTTTCACTTTCTTGTGGTGTAATTTTCTTCAATAACATGAACGTTAAAATTGTGGCCTTCGTTTGGAAAATGTCTACCTTGAATTTTCTTTATTTTTCCGAACAGTCTTTCGGTACCCACTGACCCGTACATGGAGCTCTCTACAACATACTGAAGTCAGTACTTTTGGGATCACAGTAAATAAATGACATTTCTTGATCTAAAATTCAAAATGATGCTGCATCTGAATTAGAAACTTAGCACTCTTTCTTCGTGAAATAGGACAAGAACTTTGATTGTATTCTGTGAATTGAGCAGGTCTCACACCTACGACTTCCACATTTTTTAAATATTCTTTTTTTTTGGGGGGGGGGGATTTCTGGAAAGGCAAATTTGTAGACGAACAGCGCATGGCTTGAGCTTGAACTTGTTGATTTGATTTTGTCTTAGTATTCGGTCACGTGCAGTCGATTTGAATTAACTATGCAAGGTCTTCTTAAGCTATGGTCCATATTTGGTGGTGCATTACTATCCACAAGATCCACATGACCCGCACCCTGGGTCAATATGGATTTTGTATCCCAGCCTTCAAAAACAATATAGAAGAACTTGTCCTAAGGGACCATCCCTGGAACCTGGGGAAATGGTCCTGAGTCATTTATTTTTCCGCGTGCCTGGATGCGAAGCTTAAAGAGTGCGCCGAGGAAAACTGTTGACTCTTTGGCATGTAATCCTGAGAACTATTTCCTGAAGTCGTCATTGAGAATATTCCAAGAAAGGACAACACTTAAGAAAGTGAATGAAGAAGACCTCCTTTGATACTACCGTTCGCTGTGGATCGGTTTGACCAGGAAAGTGTCAAGACAGATGGTAACCTTAGACTAGTTTTGATGTATAATCTACACAAATATATCCAAAGGCATGCTAAAAGAGCGGTGTCGACTGAACCATGGCTGATTTCCTTAACATGTAGCAACAGGCTATAAAGTACCAGGAACGTTGCCAAATAGGCCTGTAAGATTTGGGATATGGCCCTGAAAGTCGCACTGGGGAGGTAAACACTCTGTAACGTGAGCATCTTAGAGCACTCGGGTGTCGCCGACTTACTGTTTTACCTGCTTGCTCAATCCAGTTTTAACCAGCGAGGATCCGTTGAGCAAAATCTTGTCAGACTCATACCTTGGTATTTTAAATTTATTACAATGTATCTAAACTTTTGACCAGGTCGTTTTAATTATATTTGAAAATATACCTGTTTCATTGTTTGATAATACGTCGTGTGCTCAGTTTGATGCATATTTGTGAGCAGCGGGCAGTCAATATCTCTTTGTGACTACATCTTAATCATGGGTGATATGAACTATGACCTCCTTTCAAAATTCAAGTTCAAGCCTCTGGTAGATTACATGGAGTTATTTTGCATGGAGAACATGATCACTGAGCCAACATGTCATACAGTTTGGCCCTTCCCTTATAGATGTAGCCCTCGCCAATGTCAATAACACGTTCCTACCAAGCTGGGTGATTGACATTGGATCTAACTATGCCCACTCCAAGATAGCGACCGTCGCCAGATCAAAGACTCCGAGGCCTCCCCCAAGAACTATTACTGCAGGTCTTACAAAAAAAATTGCATACCGATAGCTTTTGGCAGAATATTGGCATGATCCCCTTTTCGGCTACTGAAATTTTTGAAGACCCAGATGACATGCTCTGGGCCCAGGAAGTACAGGAAATACCCATTAAAGGTATTCTAGATGATCATGCTCCTATATAAAAAAACAAGAAAAATCGGGCTCAGGAACCTCATTTTATGAATAAAACCTGCATGTGCAGGAACGATGTAAAACCGAACTTATAATATAAATTATGTACATGGTAACGAGGAGGGCCCTGACGGGCAACAACGATCTGCACAGTCGAACGGTTCCAGCCAAAGTGAGAGCGACCATATATTCTCTGGTTCCGAGGCCAGAATGAGACAAAAGAAAAAAATAAAGTAAAAAACACGAACTGCTGTACGGAACTCGGTATGGACATAAATATCGGACGGAAACGGAATAGATTATTATATATACTATTTGCTCAAATATTTACCTTCAATATTTGACAGTCATAAGACCACTTCTTTCTTCAAAAGCAAAAGCATCCTCCTCTTTAATGATTCAGGATGGTGGTAAGGTCTTGACATACTCTGTAGAGGTTGCCGGACTCTATGAACTCATTCTACTCATCTATTGCTGAAAATATCGGCTCGATCATAACCTGCCTGACTCCTCTCAATTTCCTAATACTTCTGCTTTTACTGAAGCCTCTGTTCAATATTTTCGAAACTACAATTGTATTTCTGCAAATGTAAGACAGTAACTAATTTTTAGTATCAGCACACCAGCCCTGAAGAGTTTCAGCTTGTTCTGAAAGACCTGAACACTAAAAAAGCTACAGGTTATGATCAGTTTCCAGCCACAGCTTTAACCACAGTGAGCGACATCGTTGCTCTGCAGTTTTGCAGACTCTTTAACAGATGTAAAGATACATCTCGTTTTCCAGATTCTGCTAAGTCAGCAGAAGTTCTGCCTATATACAAAAAAGAAAATTCCCCGGAGAGGAAGAACATTCGGCTGCTCAGCATTCAGAGCAGCTCCCCCAAAGTTTTGGAGAAACTGGTTGAAATGCAGCTGGCTGATGGCTTTCTCCCTGAGAGATACCACAATTGTTTATCTCATTTTAGAGCAAGTTTCAGCTGTCAGCATGTTCTTATTCATTTATGCGACACCTCGAGGGATACTTTTGAGAATGGACTACTCTCTTGAGTTTTACTCCTGGATGTGTCGAAGGCTTTTGACTGTCTCCCCCACTCATTGATCACTGTCAAACTTCATGTTTATGGCATGACGATCCCATCCATTAATTTACTTGCAGACTATCTTCTGAACAGAAGACAAAGAGCCAAATTCTGGATGCCAACAGTTCTTGGAAATCCATTTTCATGGGCGTCCCCCAGGGCTCCATTTTCGGACCAGTAATTGTTAATATTTTTATGAATGATGTTTTCTGTACCGTTCAAGATGGAACCTTTTTTAATTATGCTGACGATAATACCATCCTGGTCAAGGCTAAGGCCAAGGAAGGCTTAGCCAATAAGATAGTTTTAAACGGCTGAGCACTCATTACAAGTGTGAAGAAAACCAGATGGAGGCTAATCCTTCAAAGTTTCAGTGTATGATTTCCAATGAAGATACCTCATCTAAAATACATGTTAGAGTAATTAATATTACAAGCGAATAAAGTGTCAAACTGCTGGGTGTTCAACTTGACAATAGACTGAACTGTTCTCATCACATCTCTAAAATTATTAAATCAGCTTCTAGGCAATTGAACTGTCTGCTACGCCTCCGCCATTTTCTAGGCATTAATATCAGACCTCTTGTCTACAAATCCTCTGTCCTTTCAAATTTCAACTATTGCCCAGCAGTTTGGTACTTTTGTGGAGCTTCAAACTCTGCCAAATTGTCGAAAATTCAATTTAGAGATCTGAATTTTATTTTTGATAATTTGGATAATAGCACTGTCCTGAAGATGTCAAACCTTCCTACTTTGGAATTGTCCAGAATGAAAAACATAGCTACTGAATTTTATAAAGCTGTCCAGGGCAGCAACCCTGAATACATAAACAGTGTCTTCAAGCCCAATACTCATGGCTATTCCCTGAGAGCAAAAAGATACTTTGAGTACATCACTCTGACACACGACCAAAGGGGGTCCTCATTCTTTTAAGAATTTTCGTACTAAGATTTTGAACTCGCTCCCCAATGAGCTCAGAACAGCCAAAGACTTTCCTACTTTTGAAAGACTACTCAGACACTGGGATTGATTTTCCTGTAAATGCTCCTTCTGTCGACAATAATCTATCCGTTACTTGCACCCGATTTCTACCATTGTCTTATGCTGTAACAAGTCTCTCATGCGCCATCCATTTGCGTCGTGCATTTTATTATTTATGTAAATGTTTTTATAAGTACTATTTGCTATCAGGTGGTACATATTTTATCTTTTGATCATTGTGAGAGGTTGCTTTCACTTTTATCTGATTGTTTATTCACGCTCGGTCAAAATAGCTGGGAAGCTAATGTTAATTCGTTGTGAAAAACTGAGTATAAATAAAGCTTGTATGTATGTATGTATGTATGTATGTATGTATGTATGTATGTATATATGTATGTATGTATGTATGTCCTGTCCGCTGGCTGACCTAATACAATAAGGGGGCCGCCCTCCGAATGCACGTTCGGTGGGCAGCGGTTGTGACTGTCCCTTCAGACAGTTCAAACGGCCCCAAAAACATGGTATCCTACATTTTATTTATATACGTGTATATGTTATACCGTTTTGTCCCTTCTCAGCTGGTACTGTAAATCTCAGGTCAAGTGCAGTTTGTAAACGAGGGGAAAATTAACTTCAGTCTCTGGCTAATCCTCATTGAAATATAATAAATATTAACGAATAAATAAACAACAAACTGGTGAAATGTATTTCATTTTATGAAGCGTCTTGTCTATTTTTTTGTTCTCCTTTACTTTGTCCATTTGACTGGTGCATGTGTGGATATATTGAAATATCGTGCTGTATACACTCTGGTGTTGACATATTTTTTTCATCCCCCGCACTGGGGGTTCAATGAACTATTTTTCACAAAGCTGCAGCAAATCATATCTCCAGCAATGCTCACTTGACGGCATAAATACCGTCATTTGCGTCCCTCTAATCTTCCCGTGTAATGTCGTTAAGCGCTTCGGTGACTTTACAAGGGTCAGCGCGGTATCAGTTCAAAGGCGACGATCTCCAAGTGACGGTGTCAACAGGTTGCCTGATCAATGTTTTTTCCCGACGGTGAGACTTGAATATGCCGATGTCTGGCCCATTAGACAGACGGATCCTTAAGACAGAACAACATATGGCTAGGAAAGATGATTTGCTGCATAGAAAATCAGTGTGTGTGTGTGTGTGTGTGTGTGTGTGTGTGTGTGTGTGTGTGTGTGTGTGTTCAAAGCATATTGGTATGGCAGTGTACAACTATTCCATAACACAGGAGTAGAAGTTGGAATGGCATCTCTATTATAGCTTTGAAGTTATTCAAGATTTAAAATTTATAATGGTGCTATTTAGCATAATTTAAATTGCTTCAAATTTTAATTTTGATTCATTAGGTGCGCAATAGTCAACAACCCCCTAGCAGAAGTTGGAATGACATCACTAACTATTATAGTGTTGAAGATATTCAAGCTTTAAAATTTCAAATGCTGCTAATTATCATTATTTAAATGGCAACAACTTTTGCTTTAGATTCATTACATGCGCAATGGTCAACAACCCCCTATTAGAAGTTAAAATGACATTTCTATCTATAATAGTTTTGAAGATATTTAGGTTTTAAAATTTTAAATGCTGTTAATTGGCATAATTTAAATTGCTACAACTTTTGTTTTAAATTCATTAGATGCGCAATAGTCCATAATCCCCTGGTAGAAGTTGGAATGACATCTCTATCTATTATACTTTTGAAGATATTCAAGATTTAAAATTTCAAATACCCCTAATTTGCATAATTTTAAACATCTTCATTCCTCTGTATAAAACAGTCAAACTCCTTGTATGGAGGTACAACCATGCCAAATTTGGAGTTTCTATGTATAATAGTGTCCGAGAAAAGTGCCGGACAAATTTGCTGATAAAGAAGAAAGAAGAAAAAAAGAAAGAAAGAAGGAAGGAAGGAAGGAAAGAAAGAAAGAAAGAATTTCATGAAAAACAGAAAAGTGTGTGTTGACACACACACCTTAAAAAAAGCAGAAAGGACCTGGGCCTGGTCGCATACTAGAGGTAGGTTTGTGAGCCTGTTTGACTTGCTAGTCTTTTTAACTCTGACCTCCTTCTTTTTAATAATGGATCGGCCTTGGATAGTAAATAAAGCAAAATACATCCTCGAAAAATCCGCGATCTACCTTTTGGCTGTAATTAATAAACGCGGGGTACTAGAGGGAAAAGCAAGAAAAATACTATAAATTGGAAACGTAACAAAATACAAACTTTTGATGCGCCCCGTAATGCTAAATAGTCCAGTACTCTTTGGTGTTGGAGGTTTATGTTGGTATTTTCTATAAACCTGTTTCTAATCTTGATATCTATAAATTTATCAATTACCAGTCATTTATCATCTCTTTAGAGACAAAACAAGCGATTTTTGATGTAAATTGTTAAACATTTACATGTGCAAAATTATTGCTCTTTGTCCCTGGAAGTTAATATTTTTATGGTTTCCCTGACTCTAAGATTAGAGAGTTACAAGACTCTTTGGCATTAGTGGGCCCATGTTAATTGTATCCAACAATGTTGTTTATGTAAATATTTTTGCACCGTGATAGATTTCAACTGTTGTTGTTGTTTTTTTTTTCAATGTTTAGTATAGACATATTTTTCTAATGAATCACCAAACAGCTTTCCGAGAGGAGGTTGAGGGATTGTGCTACTTTCCAAATCCAAGTTGCGGCTTCAACAGCAACTACCAACTCCCTCAGTTCTGGCATCTTTTTCCTGGTCCAGTTTTGAAAGGGAATGCCGCCACGTCAATTCCATAGTGTCATTCAATACACAGGAGTTAGTTGTTAACTAACATGTGACGGTTATATGAAATGATAAATGTCGCACCCTGAACTCCATAATCCTGTGATCTTAATAGACAGGTAGTCCCAGGTGATTGTATTTTTGTTCCCAAGGCTGGGACAATTTGGATACTTTGTCGTTAACTGCAATAAATGTAAAGCTACATGAACATCTGATTTAAATATGCCAATCCTGCTGAGTGTCGTCCGAACTATATAGGAACCAAGTTGAGATGTAATGCGGTGTAAATGTTTGTCTTGTCTTTTAGCATTGCCAGCTTTCATTTTGGTCATGTAACGCCAGAGGCTCTAGTTTTACAAAACTGAATGTTCTGCAATTCACACCAAAGAAGTGCCACATATTTTTGCCATATGAATTGGCGTAAGGGTAGATTGTACTTTGCTTTTAGTTGTACTTTGCTGTGGTATCAGGTATCAGCCATCATTGGTTTCAACATATTTTATTTTAAAAAGGCGATTGAGAAAAAGGGGAATAGCCCTGTGGAAATCCATTTCGCACATGAAAAAGTAAAAGAGAAGAAGACGATATACAATAAGACGACGCAGGTACCCAGAGCGGACATCGCTGCACGAACACAGATTGATCGGCAAAGCCACACAAGGACAAGACAAGACATCACTGATGAGATAAAAGAGTAACAGGGTATGCGATAGTGAACACGTACTTCGTGACTCACGCACGGATACTTTTGCTATAAAGTGACTGCCCCAAGCCTGCCTGTTGATTGGATATATGAATTTACAGCGTTGAAAATTATTTCGTTATCTTTGAAAATAGAGTTTTTTAGCCAAACAGTAATGTTTGGACAGTAAACGGTGCCAAAGGGATTAAAATATTTTGCAGTCTATCTGTGTATGTGCTTAAAATTGATTCGAGAAAATAATGAAAAGCGTCCTCATTTGCACCACCACAGGCATACCTAGGGGAGTCATCAAGGCCATTTTTAACAGGTCTGCTTTAAACATGCTACTTTTCATGCGCAAACGCGCATGCAAAACAGCTACTCGCCTGGTACCAATATAAAACAATAAAATTCACTTTTAACTTATTACGGTTTAATTTATTTTTTAAATCATCTAGAAACTCAGCCATCATTCTGTCCACACATGTCTAAATCATGGATTTCTCTCTGTTCAGAAAAGCCAGAAGGTGGCGGGGGTCCAAAATATAATATTCGGAAGTGTCTCATTAATTACAATTAATCAGGCCTCTACAACTTGTATTTTGCATGAGGTTCTTTGGATGCACCTGCACCTAAAATCTATAAAAAGAAGTTGCATCCTTACGTATATCTTTTCAATTTCTTTATGTAGCACAATTGAAATTGCACAACCTTTCGTCTGTGGTAAATTAGACAAGTTTACATGGCACATGAATTGAGTTTGGAATGGAACCTCGTCTTGTAATAGTTTTGAAGGCATTCAACATGTAAAATTTCAAGTGCCCCCAAGCAGCATAAAGTGAATTCTACGACCTTGTGGTTTATTAGATGTACTTTCAGGAGGCACCCATGGATTGAACTTGGAATTGCATATGTTCCTGCTATAGTTTTGAATTTATTCAAGATTTAAAGTTTTCAAATGAGCCTTTTACGTAAGTATCACCATCGTGGGAATTCTAAATGGCATGTAAAGCTTCGGTATGGGTACTAGGCCATGCCATATCTGATATTTCTGGATCGCGTGGTGTCTAAATTTAAGATGACATAAAATTCGAGTGAAGAGAACGAGAGAGAGAGAGAGAGAGAGAGAGAGAGAGAGAGAGAGAGAGAGAGAGAGAGAGAAAAGGATGGGAGGGCAAAGGAAAGAAAGAAAGAAAGAAAGAAAGAAAGAAAGAAAGGAAGAAAGAAAGAAAGAAAGAAAGAAAGATAGACAGAAAGAAAAAAATATAGTCTGTCCAGGAACTCTTCTTTGCTACAGCAGGGAGTCATACTTCACAATAGATTTTACATGAGTGTTCAAAGATGTATGGAAACGTTCTTGTAGAGGCACGACCATTTAGTGATCATATGTGATAGATTTTTTTCATATTTATTAATTAAATTGACCTTCTAAGTACAAAGTATTTTAGTAAAAAGTAATTATGAATAACGTCTGGAGACATTACTATCAAATTGTCCGTTAAATCACAAATATATGATTCAAACACTGGCACATAATACCCTGAATTACGGAAAATCTATGCACTGATGGATTTACATCGTACATATTTGTTTAGGAATCATGATTTTATTGAAATATAAGGTATTTGCCACTGGGTCGTGTATTTTGCGTCTCACAGCTACATTGTTGTGACTTAAAGGCCACCTCATTATGTTCCAAAAAGCTTCGTAAGTGTGTCAGTTGCTCAAAGTCTCTTCAACAGGGATATTTCGATGAGTTTCATGGAGCATATCAGAACAACTAGCTGAGTAGCTTCAGGCATGAACAACAAATATGAAGTCCACCATAGCATATTATCACTGCCACTCCAGAAAGAACCTCTCGGTCAGTAAGGTTCGGTGAATCCATTCTATTGGCTGGGCAGGGATTTCATTAAACAGGAGTTGCCTACCTGTTGACAGCTGTATTTCAGATGAATTGTCTCGATGTCAGACGAATTGTGCGAACTTAGGGAGGTCCAAAAACTGGACAAAACATCGCGTTGCTCGTCCCACTTGGTACAGAGCAGAGGTCATAATTTGTAAATAATTATATGCATTTCAATTAGAACGGAGAGTTCTGCTGCATGAAATTTTCAGACGTGCGTGAAATCAGTGGGTTTATGGAGTTAGAAATCATAAACGGGCATCTTTAAGGATCCAAACATTTTTTCGTTTGCTGATTTTCCTCAATGAGATATATTCCTGGCCTGTGACAAACGGTTCCGCTAAAAGTACCTCTAATGTTTCGTATGGACCCACAAGAGGGCAGTTTAAGGATAAAGAATTCAGGAAAGTTAAAGCGTGCATCACTCGCCTGGTCAAGCGTTATTAAAATTCATAAATCATTTATTTCGTGTGTAAACATTGTACAAAGTACGTATCATATAAAACACACATGATGCGTATGCCGGGCCACGAGGCCCTTAACAATATACCCGTAGTAACGGATTCTATGTTGAAACTAATAATAATAATAATAATAATAGTAATAATAATATTGATAATGATAATGATGATGATAATGATGATGATGATAATGATAATGATGATGATGATGATGATGATGATGATGATGATGATGATAATAATAATGATAATAATAATAATCTGTGGCACTCTGCTTTTCTGCCGTGGTCCTGACTAGCTTAGTAGCAAGTCAGGTGGCCTTTATTACAAAACACACACACACACACTCAGCCCTATCCCACTGTCGCAACTTTGCGCTTGGCATACCCACAGCCCCTGCTGATGATGCCACCTGGCAGGGTCATGGGAGCCCTAATTAGGGCTACCTTCTTCCATCCCATCTAAGTTTGCCCTATCTTCTCCTAAGTTACTAATCCTATGATATTATTCCTACTCTCCCAGCACTGCACGAAGAAGCCTTTCACTGACTCTAAACCAACTCTACTTCCTGGAAAATCGCCTTCAATCCTAGTATTCATGCTAACCTATCATTCTCTGCCATGTCCTTTACTTGCTCTAAGCTTTTACACTGCCCATCTCTTGTTCACCATTGTACAAACAGCTGGTCTCTAAGTGCTCTATAACCTGTACACCATGTCATCATATGGACAATGATCTCATCCACATTCTCCCTACACACCCTGCACTTCCCATCACTCACATTCGTCCACTTCTGTTTCCTCTTCTCCAGATTGATCACTCCTGCTCTGCCCTGAAATAGCAGTCTAGAACCCTTGCTGCCATCCCAACATATAGTCTTCACTGGCTTGTCTGCAGCTCTATATGCTTTCAGTGTGCTCTTCTCCTCAACCCCTCTTTTCCACTGCTCGACATGTTTCTCTTGGATCACCTTTCCTACATACGATTTCCCGCCACTTCAATCTCATCTGGCCCTTTCAACTCATATTTCTCAGCTAACTTGTCTATTTCTTGAACCCATTTTGTCTTTTCATTAACAGCCTCCATGTACACCTTTCTACACCATCTTTCTTCATTCACCTGTTGAAAATATCCCCAATAGCCTACCCTAGCCTTAGCTATTCTCTCTCTTATTGGTAACCATCCCAACTCTCCCAACACGGCCTCTGTTGCAACACACGGTGGTGCCCCAAGCACCCACTTCCCCATCTCCCTCTGTGCCTTCTCCATCCATTCAATATCCTTTTCACTAATGGCTATCACATCTACCCCATACAACATCCCAGGTATGGCTACACGTTCCCACAGCACCCTTCCTGTGAATGCTCTATTGATGCCGTTCCCTGCTGTGACCTTTATCATACCTTTCACTCTGTTCACCTTCTGTCTGATTTCCTCAACATGGTACTTAAACATTCCCTGTCCTGTGACCTTAATATTCACCCCTAAATATTTGCGCTCCTCACCCTCCCCAATTCTAAAGACTTTCTCTTGACCCTCTGGTATCCTTAACTTCCCTACCATCCATTTCTCTTCCTGTCTTCTCTTCTGCCCCATGACCATGACCTCAATGAACTCTGATCTCCACTTTCCTCCATAGTCACCTGATATCCTCAAAAGTTCCTGTAATTCTCTACCTGTATTTGCCATTAACACAATGTCATCAGCGAAGAACCACCCTGGAATCTTTTCTCCTCCTATTGTTACTCCTTCATTGCTCTCTAACGGTTCAGTTCCCAGTTGTCTCATGTATATGGCAAACAAAATCGGTGATAACACACAACCCTGTTTTAGCCCGATGAGTAACCTTGCCCCTGAGTTTCCACATCTCCTATACTGAGACTACAATTTATATCTGCATACAGAGCCTTTATAACTTCCAGAAAGCCACCTCCAAAGCCTAGCCCTTCCATTTTAGCCCACAGTGCATTTCTCCAAACCCTGTCGTAAGTTTTCCGCACATCAAGGAAGGCCATGTACACCTTTCTTTCCCTTTTCATCGCTGTCTCTAGCACCTGTGATAATGTAAACACATGATCAACAACCCTCCTGCCTGGTCTGAAACCATTCTGAATCTCTCCTAAGAAACCCTCCCTCTCAACAACTCTCCCTAGTCTCATATACATTACACGTGTAAAAATCTTTCCTATATTTGAAGCTAATGCTATCCCTCTGCACTGATCCTTTCTTCGGGATGTATGCTATCTTCAACTCCCACCATTCTCTTGGGGCCTCCTTTACTTCAATAACCAAATTAAACAGAAATTTTATACTCTCCCACAATTTTCGAAGGGTATTCCTCCGAAATCCACCCGACCATTGAACAGACCTGTGCCGCCTTTAAGAGGTGGACGCCCCAGAGCTTGAAAATCGCGTCAGACTTTAAGACAAAAGCTGCAAAATTTTCCTTGGTATCCAAATCATGTAGGCATAAAAAACAGAAAAAATTACCTAAGTTTGCCTACAAAATGTATTGTGATCTATACAACGGTATGAAGCGTCTGTCAAAACAGTTGTGTCAAGATCCACATAACTACTGCTTACTTCAAGCTTACTATGCAACTAGAAGGAAGTTTCGGTCACTCGGAAACAAAAAGGAAAATGAATTTAAATTTAAGATTTTTAACTCAACTGAATAATGTTTCGGAAAAAGACCCCAAAAACTATTGGGATTTAATTAAGGAACTGGAGGACGTTACTTCCACAAGAAAGAAAAAGGGCATATGTTGACCCGGCACAATGGTTTTCTCATGTGTCAAATGTATTATCAAAGAAATCTTAAATGCAGCCTCTCTCTAAAGTGGATGATATACCTGGAAAATTGTCTGGAGACCAAATGGCTCTGAACTTGGTTTTGAATGAGAAAATCAATGAGGTAGAAATAAGTCAAGCAATTTTGTATCTCAAAAACAAGAAGTCTCCAAGAAAGGATATGATTTTGAATGAAATGTTGAAAGTAAGTTTTGGGAACCTGAGCAAGGCTCTGGTAAAAGTGTTTAATGGAATTTACACATCCGGTTGCTTTCCAGATCTCTGGAAAAAGAGTTTGATAACATTCACACACAAATCTGGTTCTACAACCGATCCCAATTTATAGAGGAATATCTATAAGCAGTTGTGTTTCATAAATAATTTTGTTCCATTTTAAATAAACGTATCGTATTTTACCTGACAGACAATAATTTGAATATTGAGTGAGTTCCAAATTGGTTTCACTAAATATTGTAGAACCAGCGACCATATATTTCTGTTACGCACCCTAATTGACAAATATACTAAAATGTTAGGTAAAGGCAATTCTTTATATTCATGTTTTATAGACTTTAGAAAGGCGTTCGATACAGTATGGCACGATGGCCTCTTTTATAAACTTCATATATGCGGTGTCCAAATGCGGTGTCCAAGGTAACATTTTTGAAATTATAAAGATATGTATTACATTTCTGTAGTACAAATTAAACACGAAGCTGGTCTGTCTGATGAAATCTTGATTAATAGAGGCGCTAAACAGGGTTGCGTTTTGAGCCCAACTTTGTTTAACGCCTTTATAAATGATTTACCCTCTAGATTTGATGATAAGTGTGATACTGTATTATTATATAATAAGAAAATTAATTGCTTACTTTATGCAGACGACTTGATCTTATCATCTGGTTCAGAAAAAGGTTTGCAAACATGTTTAGAAAAGGTTCATAACTATTGTTTAGATTGGCAATTAGAAATTAATGTCAAAAAGTCAAAAATTATGATCTTTAAAAAAAAGGATTGAAAATTTAAAAAGAATCTTTACAATTTGGAACTGAAATTTTAGAATGCGTCCAGAAATATGTCTATTTAGGAACTGAAATTTCAGCGAATAGGTCTTTTCAAGGCGCAATTAAAAGTTTGTGTGATAAAGCTAAGAAAGTTCTTGGAAGACTGAGAAGATTGTTTTTTATTGGTGCAGTAAGTTGTAAATTTTATATCAGTCTATTTCAAAAAGTTATGCCAATCTTTACATATGCTTGTAAAATATGGAGTGCATATCTAGTTCAGCCTTCAAAGTGTATATTTAGCGATGGATTATCTGGATATTTAAATTGGAGTTTTGACAAAATATATATTGGATTTCTACAATATTGTCTAAGTGTACACCGAAAGTCAAGAAATGTAGCAGTGCTTGGAGAGCTGGGCCAAGCACCCTTATCACTAAAGATTTTAAGGCTTGTCTGCAAAAACTGGTTCAGAATTGTTAATCTTCCACAGGATAGCCTATTGTATGATTCATACCTTTGCAACGTTGTGCTCTCCTCGGAGGGTAAGAGCACTTAGTTACAGACTATTAAGGACATTGTCTATTCTATAAATTTACATCAACTTTGGGATAATTGTGGAAACAAAAATAACTATTTTCCAGATAGCAAAATTAAAAACCGATTAAGTGAAAAGTTTCCTAGCCAATGGGATTCTGAAATGAACATTAACGATACACAAGATAAAAAATTAAGAACTTATTTCCCATTTAAAGATGAACTTAAATTTGAAAACTATTTACAAATCATAAAGGACTTTGAAGTTAAGAAAAAATTTACAAGGTTGCGTATAAGTGCCCATAATTAAGCAATTAGAAAAGGAAAGACATAAAAGACCTACAAAATTACCTTTGGAAGAAAGACTCTGTAACGTATGCAATACTCTAAAGGACGAAATTCACTTCTTAATAAATTATCAATTATTCTGCTCACCCAGGTTAATTCTATTCCACTCATTGCAAGATATTTTCGTTGATATTGATAAATATTCAGACTTTCAGAAATTCAAATTTACAAGACACAGAATTAATCTCGAAATTGGAACCCTTTTTAAAATCTTGTATAGAAATGTCGAAATTTCATGTTTACATGTTTCGATGTATAATTGTGTTGTTGCTTTTTTTCTCCCATGATTTTGTTACTGTTGTGCTATGTCTCATTTTGTATTTGTGTGTACTTTGCTGTATTTGTATTTTCTTTATACGTGTATGTGACAAAATGCCATATATTCTGTTTTTTTTTTTTATGGTAAAATCAATACAGTTTATATATATACGACCTAGAGCGTTAAATGTACGTCCGGGCGTGAGGAATGAGATCCTTGAAGAATGTTCTTGAAGGGTGAAATCTTTTAATCTCTTAACAAACTCCTTTTTAGGGAAGGTAGTTTTGGACGCCTTTTTCATTCTGCAAGTTCCGCGACCTCAATGCATGAACTGCAAAGAATGACGTTACGCTTCGGATTTGTTGTTAATTTTGCGTCTCCTTTAAAAGGGCGCCCCTACGATCTGCTGAAATGCAGACAATAACATACATTTGTTCCGACGCGTTCCAAAATGATAATTGATGTATTTTTTCTTTTCTTATTTTCTCTTTTTACCTTTAAGACGTCAGCAACCACTGTAAATCTATATCGAAAATATCAGAAAGACTCTCGAAGTATCTGTGGCAGTACAGATCATCATTATCTGGCTACACTGTTGCATGATGCACAGGATTTTATTATAACATTTTGTCACTTATACTTCATTGGTATTGCCCCAGATGGACGATGAATACATTATAAAAATGAAGTCTGTCTGTGTTGTTGTCATTGGCATGTAACAGCGCGGCTGTTGGTTGGCATTTTTCATGACGTCGCGATAGCGACGTCATGAAAAAAATGCCTACCAACAACGGCGCTGTTACATGCATATGACAACAACACAGACAGACTTCATTTTTTATATTTGTATTCATATTAACATTAATGCTAGAATTAAATTTGTCATGATTATTTGTGCGTAAAAGTTTTGATAGCCACTGCGAAGGACCTTTTGTTTATCAGTGGGAGGAGCTATGGGTGTGGCCAGCCGCTTGTTACGTAGGAAAGTAGGCATTGGCACGTGCCGTGCTGTACATGATGTTACCATCGACTGATGAAAACAAAATTTGTTCCTATTCTGTCAATGCTAACAAAAACTCCGAATGTAAATATTTGAATATAATCCACGGCGTGTGGCCTTATTCAACAGACAAAAGCAAGAGAAAAAACAATACCACTGTGACAGCCTTTTACTCACTTGACCCTGACAGGAAGTAAAAACGGTTGCTGGAGAGGACAGTATCTCATTCTGATGTGTAGATCTGCAAAGCGGGGATAAATATTAAAGGTGCAAAATCATCAGCTCACCGAACGCTTTTTTTTGGGGGGGGGGGGACATTTATCCTATTTACTCACCAAATTTTACGAAACTATACTTAATCGTTCATTATCAGTATCGCATGTTCCATACAAGTTGATATGAGAAGCTAAGTGAACGCATGGGGCATCTGGGGTTAAGTACAATCACTGAACTGGATAACTGACGTGGTGATCGATGCACTGAAGTCACGTATCTCTCCTCCAACGTTAAGTCAGATGAGCTACAGAGTAGCTACAAGTTAGAGCAATGAAAATAAGTTTGCCAAAGATTCAATTCTGGTATAAAGTGAACCACAAGCCGAGTCAATAAAACAAAACAAACTTTAATATGGCACGCTCATCATAGCTGCATTGTTGCATTGCTCCGTTACGCACTCGTACATGAGGCCAATCCCTGTAATCAAAGCAGAGAATTTGTTGATGTTTCAAATATAACGACTTTGCGAACCTTTTCCCGAAAAGTAATATTCATATGGTCTGCGTATCCACTGAGCTTAAATCATTATATTTTTTTAAAAAAATAAGGATCTTTTGTCTGCAGAAATGTCAGTTCCACCTCCGTGGTATTCGTCAGTGTTCCTGCAGGATGTCATTGCGCTCCTCGTCGCGGTTGACAGGAGAGAGGACATTGATTCTGGTCGGAACGAATTCAAATACCGTATTTAAAAGAAAGGGGCAATGCATATAGAAAAAAAATTAATTATGTTACCTACTTACTACCTTCCCTGTTGTTCTGGACAAAAATTATTGATGAAACTTGATGGATTCTGTCTGGTATATACAGAATACAGAGAGGTACTCTTTGGCAAATTGCCCAGCAACTGGTTGCCAATGCAGTTGGCAATGTACTTAAACTCTAACGGTTGGTCTACAGGTACAATTTAAAAAAAAAAAAAATCTTGTGCGCAGCTGGATCAGAATACAGGTTGCAGGATATTTTTGCAACTTTCCACTTGAAAAGAAAATTATGATGTTTTCCTTGTGATTTTGTACAATAAATAATAAACTGATAATAGCAACGGTGATTATGGTGATGATGATGATGATGATGATGATGATGCTGCTGATGCTGCTGCTGCTCTTTTCAAACGCAACAACACATTTCCTATGTCTTTATTGTTCTAATAGTTTGCATGGTGTTTTTTGGGGGGGAGGGGGGATCCAAAGAAAATACACTGACCAGCCATTCAAGAGAAGTAATATAAACACAATTAAGCTGATTTCGCGAGCTTGTATAGCATAAATTAAAATACATTAATGCCACATGCATAATGGATTCCACGCTTTTAGACAGCCAGACACTAAAAACACCCGCTAAAACAATATCCGTACGAACAATTTCATGCAGACAGAAAAAAAAATGTGACTCGGTGTGAGATACAGGGAATGTTCCATGGATGAGAGTGAGTTACTATTTCCCACACCAGCAATGGTCCCGAGTGAGAGAAAAATTGTAACTCACTCTCCAGCCATGACAGATTTTGTTTTTCTATATTTAACTGGGTATTAACCGCAAATAAGATTCCCTAGGCCTACGTTTAATGCCGACCTAGTCTGTCGTGTTTGTTTATGTTCCTCGCAGTTATTTCGTACAACGTGTGACGTATTAACAAACAATGCTCGCTCACATTTGATTTTTGTCTCAATGTCAATGCATCACGTCAATGATGCTGCCGCGTCACAATTTACTTGTAACAATGTTTAGGTTATGTGATCTACAGTGAACTAATACTTTTGAATTTCACTCTATAAATTAATAATTCACTCTCAAACATAGTATTAAACTACTTTTGTATTGTGGTTCCATTTTCATGGACTTGGGTTATCAGCAAAAATTAACTAAAATAACAAATACAAAGAAATTTAATGGATTTACAGTTTCCAGTACTCATGGTAAGGTATATTCCTCCTCACATTTCGTTGACATTTCAATAAGTGTATTGTAAATAATTTTGAATAATGTACCAACACATAAAATTCCTTTTTATCAAAGACACAAATGTTTACAAACAATAACCATTGTGAGGTTAGATAAATGAAGAATTGACTAAATGGAAATAAATTATCAGATAGTTTTATGAAAACGAAATTTCTGATTCTTTGCCACATGAAAAACACTAAGCTTCAAATATACAATAGCAAATGATAACTTTCAATAAAATAACGTTCTCTATGATATATACATGTATTATATAGATGCTTGTGATTTTCATGGGTTACTCTCCACAGACACTTAAAATGGAATTAAGCGTTTCTTGCTAAATTATGTGTGAATATATCAAAGTTTATATATATATATATATGAATGAATCACAAAAATATAATTACAGGCAAATGAAGAGTTGTTGGCTCCTTGATGACGCGTGTTTATCTATTTTAGTGCTTGGAACTGCGAATTCAAGGACTGCGTCAAATGAGCGCAGAACAAGGCCCAAATAAAATAATGGGCGTCGTCTAGAGCATTTTATCTACTGTTTATGCAAAAGTTATCGTGAGCAACGACAGATTTAGCTCCTAGGAAAAGTTCCAATTATTTATATTACATAAATATGTGTGAAACTAGGTGTCCCTTGTCACTTGTGAGAAATAAGAATTTTATCTTTGAATTGGAGGCATAGTATAATGACTAGCGTTATTCAATTAAAGTTGGCAGCAAAGTTCCTAATGTCATGTACGTTCATATGCTTGGGAATGCCTCCTGCAGGAACCTGCTGTATTGATTATACGGTGGTGAAAGAAACGTGATTGAATTGCACCAGAAACGGCATAAGCCAAATAAAAAAATGGCAGTGCCCGATGTATTATGTATGACATTTTGACGTGATCTCTGGGGCATATCTTGCCCGCGCCTAACCTTACGCTTCTGTAGACCCATTAGCAATTCATCTGCACAAAATGTTCCCAGTTCTTATCTTCGAATAGTTACACATGAAACATAATTACATAGCAAGAGAACCTCAGTTAAGGACAGACCAATTGATTTGAAACTCAAGATTTGAAGCGTCAGCCGGGTACAATGGGCAGCGTAACAGATGACACGCTAATGCGTGTATGATTTTGTCCGTCACAATGGGAAAGCTTCCGTGGCTAAATACTGTTTACTTAGTTGTTGTGGTTGCATTTAATGTCACTCTTCGAAGCGTGTCTACTTTTGTATGGCATTATTGTTCTGTACACAGTATGCGACCGGTCCTGTTGGGCTGTCACGGAAAGGTGAAATGGTATTGACGCAGAAGCATGTCGGTTTGCGCCTTACAGACAACTATTCAATATTAAAAAAAAAAAAATTAAAAAATTAATCGATTGTAGCTCAGAATGCGTTCGCGTAAGGATTACATGGCATGTATTAGTGTAGTTGTCATATTCCAAAAAATTATATATTCTGTGTTTGGGTGTCTGTAATGTTAATTATTGAATGAACAATCGAAAGTTGACCGCAAACCATCGACCCCTAAATGTCGATATAAGCCACTAATTATTTGTGATAAAATCATAATTACACTTGCATCTTAATCTTGACATATTGGCCACGAAAAAGAAGACAAAAAAAACAAGAAAGACAAGATAAAACAAAACAAACAAATAAAACCTTCTAGTTTTTTATGAGTTTGGCTTAGTTTTTCTATCATCCATCCTCAAAGTTTGACATTTCATTTTTCCGTTGATAACCAGGATGTTCATTTTCTTCATTTCATAGAAAAAGAACGAAGCAAAATTTGGAAAATCGCTTTCGCAGTTTAGACATAACAAAATCAAAGGCAGTTTACCGGATTAAAAGTCGCCAAGCCATTTCCTTGGGATAACCTTCGTAGGCAGGGTTCTCATCCTATTGTCCTTTCTGAGAGAACGAGCTTCATGATTGTTGATGTTCATCGTTGGACTCTAAAACAATACCGTTTGCTCAAGTTGAGCTACTATTTTACAAGACGGAGTAAATGTTATCGCCAAGAATATTTGGCGAAGTTGTCAATCAATTATTGACCAATCACATGAATAAAAGAGCATTATTTTGAAGTACGGAAAACATTTTTGTGATCTGTCAAACGGCGACTGCCACAATCTCGTTTTAAAGCGTGACGTCATGAAGGCGAGCCTTCGTGGTCCCGTGACCTCAATCCTGTCAACGGAAGTTGAAAGTTAGCTTGTTTCGCGAACAGATCAAAGATGGCTCTAGGATGTTCATTTTCTTTATTTCATAGAAAAATAACGAAGCAAAATTTGGAAAATTGTTGATCCACTTTCGCAGTTCAGACATATCAAAATTAAAGGCAGTTTACCGGATTAAAAGTCGCCAAGCCATTTTCTTGGAATAACATTCCCAGGTGGGGTTCTCATCTTATTGTCCTTCCTGAGAGAACGAGCTTCGAAGACTTTTGATGTTCATCATTGGACTCTAAACCAATATCATTTGCTCAAGTTGAGCTACTATTTGTACAAAACGGAGTAAATATTATCGTCCCTGAGCATTTGGTGAGGTTGTCAATCAATTATTGGCCAATCACATGAATAAAAGAGCATTTGAAGTACCGAAAACATTTTAGCGATCTGTCAAACGGCGACAGCGACAGTCTCTTTTAAAGCGGGACTTCATGGAGACGAGCCTTCGTGGTCCCGTGCCCTTAAGCCTGTCAACGAAAGTTGAGAGTTAGCTTGGTTCGCGAACAGATCAAAGATGGTTAACTTGGTCAGTTCTGTTCCCGCCCTCTCGTTGATGTGTTTTCTTCAACAGTTTCCTTTGGAATTGCGAATGGCTTGTAGCCTTTCTGCACGATAGATCGACCTCTCTGGTTGAAATTCAATAGAAGGTATTCATATTAACTAGGATTCCGTGCTGCCACAATGAATATCCGGCCAGTTTCATGTTAACTTCTGCTAGGGGGTTATTGACCATTCCGTATGTCATGAGTCTAAAGCAAAAGTTGGAGCAATTTGAATTATGCTCATCAGCAGTATTTGAAAGAAACCTGCTGACCTGGAGCGTGCTATCCACACTCATGTTTATTTTAAATGCTTCATTCTACATGTCTTGTTAAAATATCTAAATTCTTGGAAACATTTAGGCTGACGACATAGTGCGACAAGATGCTTAAACGGTTTAAGCCCGAATGGTAAAGCCTTTCTCACCTATTTCGCGTACTGAGGGCTTAACATCATAGTTCATTGCGTCCACTGGTGACATTTGGTTTACCTAGGATTTGGTGTGAAAAGAAATTAAACAAAGGGACAGAAATACCTTTATACCGCCACTCACCTGAGCACAATAAAGACGAGATTAACACGACTTGGATATTGTTTCCGTAACAAATAGAGTTTAAAGACGCAAAAGGTGGAACTGAGTACGCACATATGTTTGACCTGACAGAAGTCATCTTGACGCAGAGAGTCAATATGATTATATGCCCAGTTGAACATCTTGTGGATAAAATGATCTTGGCGAAACCACAAAACCTTTTACCTGTGGCCCGTCCATGCTGCCTATCACGTAGACATAAGGTTCGATGTCCTCAATTTGTGTCAGTAATTGTAAGGATCCCCTCAAAGTTACCACACGGTAATATACTGTAAATTTTATGATACCGGCTGCAGCCATGTCCTCAGTCTGGTCACTCCATCTGGACAAAGAACGATGGTAGATTATCATTTGCTTCACTGTTATACTATTGCAGCAGGCTTTGAAGCAGAAAAGAAGTTATAATGCTCTGGCGCGTCTCTGCTCCAAAATGTTTGAATTATCTCCAAACTAACTGATAAAATACAAATCAATCTAAACTGAAGTCCAGTAAACAAGGATAAAATCAGTTGAAAATAAACACTTAACTCTTTAAGCGCCAAATTTTGGACTGAGTCAACTGCTTTCCTCGGCCCGCTTTGGGCTCGTTGCGCCCTTAGTGCATATCGAGGCAAGCTGTTGATCTCGACTGTTATGTATTATGTAACCTTAGGCTTGGTACTTGAATGAGAGGTCTTTTCGCAAGAAACATGAATCTGGCATGCTTATCATAATTCAAAGCTGTTCATTTAAACTAGTCCAACTTTAGTCGCAGTTGGCCGTGCAAGTAGCCATTAAAGTGTTAAACTCAAACCGGAGTCGACAGCTTCCCTCCGTACATTTTTTGGGCATTTGCTTAGAAAAACTAGTCATCTGCACCAGCCACTTTTGCTGGAACCATCGAATTGGCACTGGGCGTGGTGGGACTTGAACAGAAGGCCTTTACTAGAGGAATTTATAGACGGAATCTCTGAAATATTTCCGATTAAAGTGACGACTATCGTCTCTAACAGTCTTTCAAGTTTAAATGTGGACTATCTTTAAAGACATGGACGGGGAAGGTCAGACGCAGCTTGGACAGTACGTCGATAGGTGAGATATAACTCCTGTACAAATCTCTCAGCTTGTAGATTCATGGCAAGAACTGGAAAATTAAACGCTCGATATAAGAAACAAGTGTTGTAGCTTAAAACAAGACGCATACTTGCATGCATCACAATGTTGGGGTCTTATGTGAGCCTTCTGGTTCACCGGGCAACAGTTCGCTCGCAATTTCCAATAATACCTTGTGCATACAAGATGATTATCGTAAATATTAAGGGTAACATGTGTTGTATCTTGTAACACACACACACACACACACACGCACACACACACACACACACACACATATATATACATATACATATATATATATATATATATATATATATATATATATATATATATATATATATATATATATTATTGTATAAATCTGGCATTTTCTAAAAGCGGACATCAAGGCACAAAACATATAGCACTCTTAATTTTGCACCAGCATAGAGCCTCGTTTTGATGGTACTGGTACCGTTTCCACGTTTTTGTTTGGCATGGTTTCCGTGCAGGGTATCGTTAATGATACATAGAAACGTGTCTCCTGCAACTACAACAGGCAAAGTAACAAGCCAGCAACATTTGGTCGTGTTTTAAAAAAAACATGTCACTGTCACACATCTTATCCTGATTCTACAAGTATTTTACCTGAAATAAAATGTACCATAGTTGTACATTTCAGACAATTCAATTTTAGAAGCAACCAGAGAGTGATTTAATATATATATATATATATATATATATATATATATATATATATATATATATATATATATATATATATATATATATATATATAGTGGAGTCTTCCTATTCAGACCACATAAAGGACTGAGAAAATGGTTTTAATAGGGGAGTGGCCTTAATTGGGGATATAATTTGAGGATAAGGAAAAGTGGTCTTTAAATTGGTCTTTAATATAGAAATGTTATATATATATATATATATATATATATGTATATATATATATATATATATGTATGTGTGTGTGTGTGTAATTTTAACATGGTGAAGAAAAGTGGCCTTTAAATAGGCCTTTAATGTAGAAATGATATATATATATATATATATATATATATATATATATATATATATATATATATATATATATATATAAATAACACTTTTTAACATGGTGACAAATGAGTATATTTGACCATTACCCGCGATCCAAACAGTACGATTGGGCCTGAAACAAAAGCACATAATACGGCAGTGGGAACGTCTTTAAAATACACGTCCATGTGTCTCTTGGGCGAAGACAGGTACAGGAACATGACACAAGTTCACAGCTTAAATGTATTCCACATCATGTCTGATATCTCATCGGGTCAATGACACCTTGTAGTGCCACTCTTTGTTGAGATACTTAATCGGCCAGCTTTAATGTAACCGTCGCAATTTCACAAAATATTCGCTGGTCATACGATCCACTTGTACCCTGTGAAGCGAGCCAAGGCTGGTCAGTACCAACACGTTAATTAATACCTTTCTTTATAACTGCGCCAGGCCCCCCTTCCTAGGTGTTAAATGTATTTTACTTCTCGCTTGTCTTGCCGATTGTAATCATAATTGTTTATTTTATAAAAACCGCCCGTTGCTTGTTTGTCACAAATATAAAAAATGCTGATACCAAATGGATGCGAATAAATTACCGTGTAATGTGTTCTTTTTGATCCCGCTCTTAGTGCAATTGTCTGAAAATGCATGACGTACAATCTGGATCCATGATATCTGTAAAATGTTTCTTACAATGCGTTCTATAGTTCCTGAACTGTGGGTGGCACAAATTTTATTGCTTTTAAGCCTGCGTTAAATCCACATCTTCAATACACCAAACACTTCATATATTAATGGTCCATGTCATTGAAATCTTCGGGGTTCTAACACACTATTGAGCAGAATATTCAGAGCAGCAAATACCACTCCTATAGGAGTGATTTTGAATCCGGTTCGGTTTTTTATTATTCCTCATTATCTTTTTTTTCCTAGTTTAGTTTACTTTTCTTTGCTTTAGAATGCTCAGCTCTACTCTACTCTATTCCATCTACTATTGTTACTACTCATATTGTTTATTTTTTCAAAAACAATTTTGAAGGAACAAGTCTTTGCTGAAAATGTAAATAAACCAATCCTTCTAGTTTCTTCCCCATAATTTTTCATGCGAGACTCCCTTTATATAAATCTATTTTATTGCTCTCCAGCCACATATTTGACAACAGGTTTTAAGACCCAAGGCGGCAATATTTTATCATAGAGTGAATCAAGTATGATATTTATGTGACTTTTCAAATTAACTGACACCGGGAGCGTGGGTTCAACAAACAGTTCATATTCTTCACAATTTTGGTTGTAAATGAAGTCAAGGTCAAATTTGGTTTCAAACAGAATACCAAATTTACATATTTTAATCCGTCGCGAGAGATGTATACCTGGATTAGTCATGAATGTTCAAACTCCCATGACCTTAGTAATGTGGGGTCATGTAACATAATCGAACAGGATGCATCGGATACTACCGATCATTTACCTATACGGCTTTTAGTTAACTCTTTAGGTGCCAAATTTTGGACTGAGTAAACAGCTTTTTAACGCCCAATGCGGGCCAAGAAAAGCTGTCAACCTGGGATATTTTCTCAGGAACTATAGGCACACTGGTACTTGAATGAAAGGTCTTTCCACGGCGAGTATAAATCTGAGACCGTATGATAACACAGACAAGTTTGAGATTAGTGGATCGACTTTGAACGTGATTGGCACTGAGATAATTAATCAGTCCTTTAAAAAAACTCAATTCATATAACTTCCCCAAGAAACGAGGCCAAAATTCAGTTCGCACAACACGGGACAATTCTGCTAAAA
>CAXHWN010000862.1:607500-642500 GCA_964020975.1 Hermodice carunculata | reverse complement strand
ATAAAACGTAGAACCAAAAAATCAGCTGATTTTATTGTATTTACTGACGAATTATATACCTGAGCCTATCAAATGGAAATTATGATACCTCTAAAGTGTCCGGCGCTTTCCCAATTTGTGTAAAAGTATATCAAGTGTACTCCTGTGTAATGGTTTTATTTTCCATATCATACAAGCCCAAGCCCGCGTGTTGTATGTTACTCCGCATTACGGCAGTTTGAATGGGGGAACACGTCTCACACTTCATGGAAACGGTAAGCAAGTGATGTTGGCTTGGATTTACTTATTTTCACGGTTTTTGACATTTTAGGCAGTTACCAGTGGGGTTAATTTGATAATTTTGAATATAATTGTTATTTAACTTAATATGTTGAAATGTTATTTCATTGCATATTTGCGGTTTCATGCCCCTCAGCGAAATCTACAAAAATGAAAACAGCACGCATGTTATGTGTGTGTCTGGTCGTGCGTGCGTATGTGTGTGCTTATTTATTTATTTATTTATTTATTTATTTATTTATTTATTTATTTGTTCGTTCATTCTTTCATTTGTTTATTTATTTATTTGTTTATTTATTTATTCATTCATTTATTTATAGGTGTTGTCCAACTACTTTCTTTGAAACAAGTGTTTTTATAGTAATATATGCTGTATTTTATGTTCGGAACAAGCGGGACTCGAACTTGCAACCTTTGGCACCAGTCGCCTAGCTGAAATGGGAAACGCACATATAAACTCCACCAAATCCCCATTCTTAAAAAAGAATGGTTCAATGGAGGTAGTTATGTGCGAGTGCCATATCAACACTTCTATGCAGTATATGTACCGAGCGGGCATTTATTTCCAAAACTGTGGACTTAAATCCTCCAGCATTAATGAAATGCCGAAAAGATATACTTTATGTTCGGAACGAGCGGGACTCGAACTTGCAATCTTTGGCATCAGTCGCCCAGCTGAAACGGGAAATTAAGTTTTGTTATCATTTATTCAATATGATCCCCTTAAAATGATATGTCTCGTGTGTATATACTTTGGATTTGATACATCTGGTAACCGACTATATAGGAGACAGCCAAAATGTGTATTGTGGTTCGAGTTATTACTAATTATATATAACCTAACACGATACAATAGGATATGATACCTTAATATACCATGTGGGATACGATTTGATACATTAGACAGCATAACACATATATAGCGCAATAATAATAATTTGGCGGTCAATGTCTCCACACAGTTCGCCCCTCTCCAGACACCGACAAAGAAATATACAATGTCTGCTTGTCCAGAAAGGGATAGAAAACTTTGTTCGTTATTTGTCACAGCTCTCTCCAAAAATGAGTTCAATTTTGGAGCTGGAAAATCTCACTATGGAAACAAAGTGGAGCTGGCAAATGACAAGCGCTCTTACACCTGTGACGTACATAAAGATAGCAGCCATGAGACGCAGATTATGTGTTTCACCAGGTGAGTGTGGAGGCGTGTGTGTACAAATGAGCTTTTAAAAAATGCGAATTTCAGCGAAACGACACTTTTAATTATTTCTGTTCTCGTAAGAAGGGAAGTTAGAAGTTGTACTTGTTTCCAACTGCCAAAATTACTGACACTTAAGAATCCTGGTTCCTTTAATTCATTGCCAACTTATTTTCTTCCTAATTCATATGTTTGATTCCAAGGGAAAGTTAGATTCAGTACAGCTCTGGATATTTTTGTGTCTTGACATAACGTAGGACCAGAACACAATTTAATAAATGAACACATTTATATCTAATTTGTTGCATGTATTTCAGTTTTCATTAAATCTTCGGATTTCAAAACTGAAAGTTTAGACATACATTTCATGATTTACTTGTTCAATTTTCATTCCCATGTCTACCAGACCTATGCCGCATGACAAGTATTACGTAAGGGTATGGGTGGACGGAAAAGCAATTCCACTGCTGAATCTCTGCGGTAGCGGAACAAGCTGGCTTTGTTCGTTCAGTGTACGTAACAAATTTGTGTTATGTCATTTTTATAAAAAAAAATTCCCCCTTTTAACATTATCATTGCTACAGATTCTTTGTGTTTCGAGTTAATAGCGAGCGGCAGCGAGCTCTCACCATAAACGCATGTGAATATAGGATATAGCAGAACGATAAATTATCCAATCAGAAGAGTACTCAGTATCTATTCAACGAAGTTGATTTTCTTCGTCATCCCCTACTGCGCATGCGCACATGGGCGCAGGCATTGCGTTTTTTAGGCATCCCGGGTAATTGTCGCAGTTTTATTTACACCAAAGTCCCAAACGTACCGGCCTTTGTGGAAATCATGTCAACAATTCATAATTGGGCTTCAAAAAACGTTGTCGACAGAGTGCAATAAATGATAACGATTCACCAGCTTGCATCGTTGACACGGAATAGAAAAACTTGACAGGTGTGAGGGTAACCTAAATCAAAATCCCAAAGTATGTAGTATTTTTTTTTGTGCATGTTGCGTCTCACTTTACCAATATCTGCACTCTGTGCAGTCACCAGGTCGCTTCTCCGGGCCCTCCAGATCGCATCGTCCAGTCACACTTATCCCTCAGGGGCCGCAAAATACCATGTTGCCAAAGCCTGTTCTGATTTGGTGTTGTCGCGAGACAATCCAGCAATCACTCTCCGTTCGCACTACGTCTCTGTCACAGGATACGGCACTAGTTCGTTGGCGATTAAAGAGATCTTGGGAACAATTGTTAAACTTGTGAAACAGTGTCTAACAAAAAGAAAGGCTTTACGGCAGATACTTTCGTTCAGCTTTCAAGGTACTACGGCTTTACCCGTCTAGACTGGTTTGGTAAATGGCCGTTAGAGGGACCTAACGGCCAGTTGCTACTGCCTGATCCACCGACGTTATAATCGATACCTTGTAATGCTGATGCTCGCATCTTAGGCTATACCTACAACCTATTATAATGATAGCAGATTCAAATTCTTTACAAACTTCCATTCAAGTGCCACTATACCCACAGTTGTGGAAAGCATAAGAATGGATCAAGTCAATGGCTTCCCTTGGCGCGCTTTAGGTGCCATGCACCCCACGCGCGCCAAGCAAAGTTGTGGCTTTAATGAAAATTTGGCACCGAGTGAATCCCAACATCCATGACACTTATCTACTAAAGACTTCAAACATTGATGTGGGCAGCACTAAATTAAATGGGAAAATAGTATCCTTGATTTTTTGTGTGATATAGCAAGGGAAAGGTTATGAAGGAGAATTTACATTTCTCTTTGTATCTTGGTCCCTGTAGCCACTCAAAATGTTCGAAAGTAAATGCATCTTCCGATTTCTGCGCACTTTTATAAGTGCACCATTGTTTTGAACTGAAGAAATAATATATATTGTGAATACAAACAGGTCAGGCGACAAGAGAAAAAATGAGGGAAAGCAGTCTCGGCAAATTGTTTAATCCATTCAAAAACATATTTAGAACATTTTGAACGTTCAAATAGTTGAACTACATTGAAGCCCTTTAACGCCAAAGTGGAAAATACAAGGAGGTCATAAACATTCGCTTCTGTGTCTTAAAATACATATACAGCAGGGCATATATATATATATATATATATATATATATATATATATATATATATATATATATATATATATATATATATATATATATATATATATATATATATATATATATACATTTTCCACACTCCGCCTTCCTCACAGTGTCACTTTCCACATGTTTTCGAAAATAAAATTTTTCCCATCGTTTACATTATCGCACTTCTTGCTTACTTAAGATGTAGTTTTTACATCCTGCATTTCTTGTCTTCAAAGTAACAGCGCCGGAGGAGAAAGTTCTGTTCTCTGCCTTAAAAAATATACGTCCAATATAAAAAGCCCGTGCGTTTCATTGTGATAATCGATCTGAGGTTTTTGCCTCCATTTAATTCAGCAGTATGTTGAGGTCACGCGTAGTTGTACAAGAGTCCCTCTATGGTCCTTTCTGTCACACCATTCAAGTTATTTTCACACTCATATTAAATATTAATAATTAATTTTCCCAAGTGTACGTATTTTTTTTTGTTTCGTTTTGTTTTTAATTTTTGTTGTTTTTTGTGTTGTTGTTTTTTTGTGTTGTTGTTTTTGTTTTATTTTCTTGTTTTTTTAAATCTAAATATTAAAATGCAACCATATGATAGAATTTATCTTTAATATCTTTTATCTTTGGTGTACCGAATACCTTGTCATGAAATGTTTCAAGTTCTGTTAAGGTTATTACATATTTTTTCTAAGCATAGTATAATGAGACCGATACATGTCTCTTTACTACTTCAATTTCTTTGAAATACTTCTGCCTTTGAGCCTTAAAATAATCTAAGTTCAGGAATATTGAACGATTTTACCTTGAAATGTTGATATTGTCGTGACGCAGGATTGAAAGCATGTTCAACATCATACAATTTCAGCCGCATCCCTTTCACACCCCGACGATTCAAGTTTTAGACCCGTTTACTGGTCCTCCAGGTATGCAATTTGGTAGATCTTTTTCAAAAATGAAATATATGGGGCTCAATGTTTTACTCTAAAAGAGGGTGGGCGGGGTAACATGTATGCGACAGCACTTCCTGTTGAAAAAAAAGACGGTGACGCCACTACCGATGGGCAGCCATTAGTGGACAATCAATCTCGTTACCCAAGCGGCAAGGGAGAGATAGCGGCATCGGTGAAAAAAGGGTCCACCTGACTTATTCTGACCAATAGTATGACTGGGGTACGTCAGGTGATGCATCTTGACCAATGGGGTTGTCTGCTACTTCCTGTCCCTGGGCATATGTCATTAAACTATGTTTCTTTACCCACCTAATGTATCCACGTACATGATGTGTGTAGAGCCCGATTTAAAGCCTAAGTGACCAAATTTCAAATGAGATGATTGTTAAGTAACCAAGAGAATAAAATGTGTGTCATGTGATTCCCTATGAGGCTACTGTCTGTGATAAGCTTCGTTGTTCTCGACTCACTGTAATTTTGACAGGGAAATAATCAATACAGCGTCCTAAGAGAGCATGGATTAAAACTTTAAGCTTAGAATATCAAGAGTAGGACAAACTTTAACAGCGTTATAGGCCGTACGAGTAATGTAGGCGTTGTTTCCCTTTAAAACTACATCTTGTCAGAGTAATTTGACACCAATCCCCAATTTTTTGTATGTTTATAAACAGCCCCACTTCAGATGAACACAAACACTTTTTATTTTATTTCAATCAATAGAGTCACCTCACGCATCCACACATTCGAACACACTCAAGCACACACACACACACACACACACACACACACACACACACACATATATATATATATATATATATATATATATATATATATTCATCACCATGTAATTGTTTTTGCACTGTAAGAGATATAAGTGACTGGAAAACAAAATTCCCCTCTCCGAATTTCATAGTTCCAAACTGGGAATAATCCCAAATCAATTATAAAATGTCACGTACCATACAACTGTAAAATCTCTGTACGATTATTAAAATGTTACGTTTGCCACTTCGAGTCATTATCTATCGAAAAACTTATGAAGCATAATTTTGGCAAGGTACGATTGTTACTATCCGGGGTTACATCGTGACGACACGCTATGGCAGCGACGTTGAGACTGGACAGAATGGAAAAACAGAATTTATACGCAGGTGAGCATAGCGATGGCAAGTAGTTGCGTGTTAGCTGTGTGAGGCCACGTGATATTGATACGTGGTCACATAGTCAGGATATCCATGGTGGGTCATAATGGATTATAAATAAAAGCATGTCCATTTAGGTAAGGGGTTGCAGGAAAAAGTGGATCAAGCATCCATTTACCATACAATTGTCATATCTGCACAAGGGCAGTTTCTGTGAAACAGGTAAATACAACGGTCGTGGAAAAGCAAGGGATGTGCTTATCGTAAGACAAACCTCCCTAAAATATAATTAAAATACGGAGAAGGCCGGGTATTTTCCTTTCTCTGAGTTAATTGTCCTAACATTATGATCAGGTGTAAGAACATATGTATGGGTTATCAAATGGATTTATATGTATGGGCCCACTTATCATGCCCGCAACTCGATGTATCGGCCCGAGACAACACGTATCGGCCCGACCGCAGGGAAGGACTATACTTGTTGTCACGGGCCGATACATCGAGCCAAGGCAGCTGTATTCCGATCGGCTATTGCCTCGTAGAATACAGCTTCCTTTAGGTGAGCTCTATGCTGTAGTCCACTCCAAACCATTAACTGATGATTTTATCCCATTTTGGGGGTAATCTTAAAGCAGTTTTCCTGGCTGTATCACAAATCGCGCCCCAACGGCTTGTAAATTCGCAAGTTTCTCATCTGACGGGTGGAGCGGGCTTTGCATTATGGGAGCAGTCATTAACTACAGCAGCTATTTTCAACCTTAAGCATTGAATATAGCGATGGGAAGTCAAGACCATGAAATGCGATGTATAGTGAATAGCTCCCAACCAAGCTGAAGCTAAAATATTTACCAAAACAGGATCAAATGAAATGTATCAGAATAATAACATAATAAAATACATAATTATAATATCATGGGACCAATATATATATATATTGAGATGCTATTAGTAAAGATATGGCAAATTCTGGACACGCGACATGTGGCGTCCAATGAGCGTCATATCTCACGTGCCGGCGTATTGTACAGTTTTCCTGTATAATAAGGAATTCGGCATGTCATATCAACACAGTTTATTGCCCCACTTAGCGAGAAAAATTACTTTTTTTCTGTGATGGGATCATCTACCTGGCAGTGATGCGTATGATAGACTTACATACACTAGAACCACCAAGAAACATCATTAAATGTTTTAATATGGTCTATGTTTATTTTGTAGTCAGTAGGTCCACCGAGTAAACATGTATGAATATGATAAACATAATGATGCATGGCTTGTTCCATATTAGTACTCGTATCGGCACTCCGTACTCTCATATCAGCATTCGTTGTCGCTCGTGATAATATGCAGTTGTCCGTGTTGATACATGTACTGATATAGAACAGGTCATGCTTTATTAGGTGCATATGTTATGGGTACACCCCATACACTTTAACATGATACAATTTTCCTTTTCGCAACTTTTTTTTTCTTTCTTTCTTGCTTTTTTATTTTTCATAGGGATCTGTTATAGAATTTACGTATTTGACATCTAGCAACCCTGGGTCGTTCTTGAGTGCAAAAACTGTGCTGCTCATGCGTGGTAGGCTTAGGGGTAACATTTAAGACTGCCCACCAGCGGCCATCTTCCGAACTACATTTTTATACCTCACAAAATTGAACATTCATGCCCCAGATGTCCAACGAAAGTGACAATTTACAGATACACTCTGTCAGATTCTTCAAATTTAGGATCTGTGAAACATGTTGATGTACGATAGGTCCACTCACTACATAATCTTAATTTATTTTTGTTCATGAAATCAGAAAGTTCAAAGGAAGAGAATGTAGCAATCGATAATTAACATCTCTCTCCATAAAACAACTTTGCATTGGTGCTGAATGAAAATGTTCTGTAAAGCGGTTGAACTAACGTCAGTTGTGTCAGAGACATTCGGGGAAAATAGAGGAATTTTTCAGAAATTCAGAGTCAACCAACTACGTTATATAATATAAAAACTGATACATTTGGGATTTATAGCTAAATGGAAAATTAATGCACCTCTATCTATCTCATCTGCTCCAATTTCTTATGCCATTCACGTTCTAGTAAATGTACTAAAATTACTCTAAATATGCATATTATTCCATTATATTCAGCGCTAGCTACATGTCATATTCAAGATAATATTATGCTTCCTTCATTCAGTTTCCGGGGGGATGCCGTTTTGTCGTAACAAACTTTGCATGCAAAATGATTTTGTTCAGGGTTAACATATTTATTCCTGAACACACTGATACATATTTTGACAACGTAGCCTAATATTAGTTTCATATATTAGTGTTCTCCTGTATTTTGGAGTATCGTATATTTTTTTTTCCTGGAACACTAGAGTGAACAGTATAACATACTCCAATTCTGTTCCATTGGGACGAGTTTCGCTTTCTTTTCATACGCAGTATTTATTTATCCCAATTACAGAGTATTTTTCGGTGGATACAGCTGTGAGCTTCTGCGCGAAGACAAACCAGATAAATTGTAAGTAACGACCAAAACATCTACACCGGAAGGACCATATTAGTATATACCATGCTCCACGTTTTATTTTTAGAACTAAAAAGTAACTCTCATATTTTATGCATTTAAATGAAACCTATATCTGAATTTGGCAAAATAACTGATACAGTCTTTCTTTGCCACCTGCACATGTTTATCGGGCAACTAACACAACCTTCTTCAACGTTATAATATATCTTAAAAAGTGTGATTGGCCAGGGTATATCATACTTTCTGAAAAACTATTTGAGGCAAACTATTGGTCAAAGAACGCGATCGACAATCTAAGGACATTAAGACACATTTAGGCTAAAGACCGAAGAGAGAGAGAGAGAGAGATGCATGCAACGCTTTTTTTTTACAAGTAGCGCAAAATCCGGGCTACACCCATACACAAGATCGATACTGACGTTTTTAGTTTACTGATAAACACGTAGGCAAGCTTCCATAAATTTACACACCTACCTGTTCCTTGACGCATTAATTGATTGAGTAATTTCAGACCCAGACCGGCTAGGGTTGACCTGCTTTTGTATTGGCACAATGTTGGAAATGACAATTGAGATTGTTAACCGCTGTGCTGGCCAATCTTGACACGGTCTAATTATTACTAATGTCGTACAATTATTATTATTATTATTATTATTATTATTATTATTATTATTATTATTATTATTATTATTATTATTATTATTATTATTATTATTATTATTATTATTATTATTATTATTATAACTATTATTATTAATATTATTATCATTATCGTCATCATCATCATCATCATCATTATTATTATTATTGTACATAATTATTTAATATTACTTCAGGTACGGCATTCAGTTGACTCATGGCAATCATGGTTGGGTCAAATGCAAAATAGGAGGGACTTATGTTGGTAAGTTTTCTGCCAGTGCACGTGTCATTTAGTTGCACATCACCATCTTCATTATTTCAACCAATACCAACACTTTAACAATCACCGTGCACGATACTACTATTGTAGGTATTCAGATAAAAACTGTGGCAGTTTTATTCAGGTCCATTCTTGTGTCGATTGCTTTCAACTTTACCGAGGCCTGCTCTTTGTTTCTGTTTACTTGCTTTTTCCCTCGTAGTAAACCTTTGTGTCACATATTAGCGTTCATAATGTAGTCACAAATTCAATATATACTAATCTCAATTACATGCATATTACTGTTCATCATTTGATTTAAACAGGTCACCTGAATGCCAGTATAATCATAAGCGGACATTATGGGCGGTAAGTATAGATGTTTACTTTCACAAATTCTGCATTTTGCTTATTTGTATGAGCGTGTGTGTGTGTGTGTGTGTGTGTGTGACAGAGAGAGAGAGAGAGAGAGAGAGAGAGAGAGAGAGAGAGAGAGAGAGAGAGAGAGAGGGAGACAGAGGCAGAGGCATAGGAACAGGAAAAGAGAGAGAGAGCAGAGGAAGAGAGTGAGAGAGAGAGAGTGAGTGAGAGAGAGAGAGGGAGAGCGAGAGGCAGAGGGAGAGAGAGAAAGAGAGATAGAGAGATAGAGAGAGAGAGAGACAGAGAGAGAGAGACAGAGAGAGAGAGAGAGAGAGAGAGAGAGAGAGAGAGAGAGAGAGAGAGAGAGAGAGAGAGAGAGAGAGGTGGTAAAGGGAGAGGGCCCATTCTCTTAGGCAAAATTTACTTCCAGAATCCAGCAAAATATATCTTTTAAATTGTGCTTTTGGTGTCAGTTTTTGGGTGGCCAACCAGCAACCAACAATGGCTCCTACCTGCAATATAGCATCAAATACTCGAAAACTGTCAGTAATAATGTTTCATTAATGTCAAAATTTGTTGCTAAGTTCCATGTATTATATTTTGTTCACTGTTGTTGACCTAGTGGAGAATAATGCTGATTTATAGTGCACTCTAGACACACACATGTATATGCATGTACCCTCTGCCACGGCTTGACGGAACCCTAGTCTCGTATTTTGTTCCACCTATAGCAACCAGTATAAACAACCAAGTAAGTATAGAAATAAAAGATTGTTTTGATAGTCAATTTCTCTTAATCTTTATGCAAAAGCTTGCAATTTGTTACTTTTTCTGAAAAAAGGTAGGTTTCCGTCTAAGTTATAAAGAATTTAACCGTAGATTACTTCACCGGAGTATTTTTTAGATGATTTGGTCCAGTGCGTATGCGCGTTTCTCATTTGCAGCGAGGTGGTTTGTGTCGAGACCAGGCCGTACCGTATTGACGTATTTGGCCTATACATGTTAGGCCCTGTGATAGTAGAGAACTCCCAGATCAGTGTTTTAAAGTATAAGGTGACGCAGTTTCACTGCGTTTACAAAAATATGCTTTAACCAGCTGGTATACCTGTATGAACTCATGCATTGCTACACTCTTGTGAAGTAAGCGGTATACTTGTATTGACATGTGTTAATGTGTGATAGTGTGTTAGTTTATTAAAACTTATGTTAATTTTAAAGTATTAGTTGCTTGTCCAGGACACATATTAACGCATGCGCTGATGTGTCCTGGACAAGCAACTGATACGTTTAAATTAACACATGTACTAATTTTCCCTTGATATAGAGAAACCAGACTGGGCTGCCATTGGTTATAACCAAGAGAAATTTTATGCATTCAGAACTGACGCTATTTTGTCATTTCTCAACACATATTATTGGTACGTGCGCCCTCATCACCAATATGATTAAGTAGGTCCTGCTACGTCAACAGTGGTCAATAATGTACAGTTCCAAATTCAGTCCTTCAGGTTACAGACCACAGTTGTGATTGGCTGGTTGCGCATCCCAACGGAGATAGTTCGTAATTGTGAAAATACTGTGTTTTCAGCATGCTGTAGCTTCTGTTTAAATAAAGTTAGCTAAGTCAGGTTTGCTGCATCGCAGAGTTGCTTCATTGATGGTCATATAGGTGCACTGTCTTCCAGGCCAGGTGGGAACTTTATTGTGGGGAAGGACAATGATGTGACCCTGGCAAGAGCTCAGTTCATACACCTGTATAAAGCTGACATCCAGGTGTTGTTTCGTATTTCAATTATCACAAATTAACGAGCTGGGAATTGTATGACAAAAATCCGTCCATATTTTTCTGACATTTTTATCTGTTAAATGCCGTTCACGGAATTTCAAAATACCAAAATGCTGATTTTTTAGACTGAAAAATGCTAATATGAAGAATAGAAGGATTTATAACTGTAGTCTGTGGCCTTCATCACTCAGTTACACTTTCAGCTTCATCAGCACTAAGCTGTTGGAAATGTCTGCGTTTTGAACATTTTGCTCATTTCGCAATGAATAACATGTCAACATGTTAAACATAAATACATCTTAATGTTACTGCTGCAAGTAAGGTGATAGTTCATCACCCATGCATAAATTTCTGTATTACTCTTTATTTATAATAATAGTAATAGTTTATTAAGCATCCGCCAACGGAGAAAATAAAATACATAAGAATAGTACATCGAAATAAAAATGTCACAATATCACAAGGACTCATCCAATACATCGAAAAAATATGTTACAAGGAATCAATAAGTACATATAATAAAGTGAGAAATAGGACAATTAGACTAGACCAACATGAATATTCACAACCATATTTAATAATCGCACATAAATAGTAAAAATAATCTACGGTTGCTTGAATTATGATCTTGGGGAAAAACTAAAAAAAAAGTTCCAATCAACCATATAAAGTGTGCCAGAGGGAGACCATTATACTTAAGTTTATTACCAAGAGTAATTCCAGTGCATACAGAGAGCCCACACCGGCCAGCCCCCTGTCCAGACAATCTAGACAGTGAGGCAGACACTAGTAGGCCCGGGTCAGCAGAACAGTGAGCACATGCTCATCTGACTAAGGCTTCAAGAAGTTTTTCGTGAGCGGTCAAATATCGGAGTGAATCAACAACTCCGTCAGGTTCATGTTTATGATTGGGGTCCCCTCCGGGCCAATGCTTCCTTCTATCGAGGGCAGCCTGAACCGACGAGGTCCCCATTCTCACAACTTTTGCAGTGAGGGTCCCTTTTACTAGGGTGCCAATGAGAATATAAAGGAAACGCATGTGACTACATAAAGATAGGAGGGTCGGAGGGGTGAAAAAACACAGCATGATCTATTATATATAGAAAGAACGTCCTCGTCAATTATGGATTTCACAGTATGTATGTTTAAAGCACTTAACAGTTGACTATGATGTGGACGTTTTCTAATACCGAGAAACTGTTTTACATTTGTGCCTTGATATGATTCCAGTTTACGAATGGACAGTTCAGGAATATCAAGTGCCCCACAGCCATATGTAAATACTGGGAAATAGTTTATTTTCCATATGTAGATTCAACATCGGTAGATAGCCCTGGGTATGAAAGCCCTACATTACTTAGGGAGTAATAACTTCGGCGGCAAGCAGATATACTCTCGTCTATATTTTCTTTTGAGGAGCCAAAACTACAAAATTTAACGCCCAAAATATTCACAGAGTCAGCAATTTCCAACAAGTCTTTACCCAGATTAAACTTAGGGTCTGAGGCTAAGAATGTTTTCCTTATAATCATACATTTTGACTTAAGACAGTTATAATTAAACCTCAATTTATCAGCGTTTTGCTTACATAATTCAAGTGATGCTTGTAGACCAGTTCCTGTATTACTAACTAAGGTAACATCGTCTGCATAAGCAAAGACATTGAACTTTTCAGCACCAATACAAATTCCATTATTCTGTTCAAGTAATGTTTCTGATGAATTGTTAATAAATATGTTGAAGAGGCGGGGGACAAAATACTACCTTGTCTCACCCCCCTGGTAAGTCGAAAACGATAACTGTACTGACCATTCAACCTAACCATTGCATGTGTCTCATTATGCCATCTGTAAAGCATGAGCCAGTGTTTAGCAGGCAAGATTTCCTTAAGCTTAAACATCAAGCCATCATGCCAAACTTTATCGAAGCACTTTTCAGCGTCAAGTGCACCAACAAAGACAGGAGACTTTTTACTATCAAAATAACGGGAAATTCCATTTAATAATGCACAACCCATGTCGGCGCTACGACCATGTCGAAATCCAAAATGAGCTTCCCTAGTTTCATATAGTGGTAACATCCTAAATTGTACAGCTTTGGCATCAACTGAGCTCAGTGTGATTGGTCTATTGTTGTCAGACTCATGAGGGTTCAAAGTACTTTTTTTTTAAGAATTGGAACAATAATCCCCAAAAGAAAATTACTTGGAACAATGGCGTTATTAAAAATACAGTAGGATAGGCTGGCTAGCCTCTCGCATAAAATATCTGTCTTTCCATAAACTAAATGTTCCGCTGTTACACCATCACATCCTGGGGAACAATTACGGTTTAACTTATCAATAAAATCAGAGACCTCTGTTGTAGTTATTACAGCATTGCTACAAGAATTGTTAATAGAAGATTGTAAATCAGTATAATACTTAGTAGCTTCCTGGAAGCTATTATTCTGTTCATCAGTAAGAGTGTTGAATTCATCTGTCATAATATGAGAATAATAATTACCATTCTGTTGGTCATTAAATGTAGAGTTAACTCTTCTCTGTTTCGTTTTCTTAATGCTGTTCCCAAAACTAGACATTTTACGCTCCATATAGAAGTTATTAAGCTGATCAAGTTTTAGCTGCTCTTGTCTTTGAATACATTGAGGGGATATACAACAAAATAACTTTTTAAGCCCCTTACAACACTCATAAACAACGGCATTTCTTGGCCCTCCACACTGATATCATATCATGAACCAGAAACGATCCCTCAACCGGCTAGGTTGAGAGCCCCAATACTTTTTCGGCTTATAAAATTTACCAGTATTCGAAATACACCCTGCTTCTCGAGCTGAGTCATGTATTGCATTATCTAGTTTAGACATATAATTATCGACCGGGACCAATTGTTCTTGAGCACTCAAATATTTATCCACGGACTTGATGAAAAGAGGGTCAACTTTGCATTAAAATATTTGTCTGGGAGGTTCCGATCGGATGAATGACAAGACCGGCTTTTGGATTGCACTCTCTTGAAAATGCCTATAAGTAAAGGCTAATCTGCAACGGGAATTGACGATAATCTGTTTAGGAAAGGCATTAAGGGTGTGAAAAAATTAGTGATATGTTCTAAACAAAATGTGTGAACGTGTTATAAAAGAACAATGAACGATATACTGCATGTACTTACACACGCACACATATATGTTCTAAATTAACGAAGGAAATAAATAGACAAACCTACGTACAGCTTACCTTGAAAAAGGGTGACTGAAATGTGAGGCACAGATTAAACTTGAAATACATCTGAAGCTGTGCTACAGCGTGACATTAATACATTTGTTTGTAGCACGTACCCTAGCCTGCAATCGAGACACGTCAGCAGCCTTGGAAAAATATATATGTTTCAAACATATGCACGTAAGTAGATGTACGATCCACCGTAACGCTGTTAAAGCAGAAGAAAAGCAGAAAAAATAATGAATAATAATAATATTTGACATAAAAAATAAAATCGGCAGCTTGAAATAACACGATGAATTCCCCTCGTCTGGAATATACATTGTACGCCTTCCATATATATTTGACACGGGGTTACGTTTATCCTCAGATCTTAAAAGAACGTGATATGACAATCATTTTTTCTTTATTTTTTTCGGGGGGGGGGACACTGATACCGTAAATGTGAGAAAGCAGAGATTTTATTCAATGCATAAGAATGTTTGGGGTGTTGTTTTTAGTTAACTCCATATTTGCCGTGCATGCAAATTGTTTAACTGCATAATTTATTAAACATTCTCGCTCATAAGCCTACAAATTATTTATTACAATTCAGTGGCTTGTCTCGCAGGTATATAGATTGCCGTCTTTCCCCTTTGCTTAGCAGCTATTTAGTCAGGAACAATCAGTGGGCAGTGTGCATTGCCGAGATACTTGTGGTTTGAGATGCATGACACCAAAACGTGTACTGACTCCATTGTGCTATTTCCAAGATAGTGTTGTGCGCCGTATCGGAATCTGGGCCAAATGAGAATATTCCCATAATGCGCAGCGCCACCGCGGAATTCCAATATGGCGCGGCCATATCGGAATTGTATTGGGCGCCAAAAATCAAAACAATTCGAAGTTGTTTTCCATAATTTGCTTCTTGTTTCTACTCTAACATCGAAGTGTCAGTGTCAAAGCTCAATTTTGTGGAAGAGGCGTCAACTGCCATTTTGTTAACTTGTCATTACGAATGGGTCAGAGATGGGTTATAACCTGGATCACCGGTGGGCCGCACGGGCCTGGGCTCCGGGACCGTTTAGTAATCAGGACCGTATAGGAATTCCAATATGGTCCAAGACCATACCTGATTTTTCAAAATTGCCCCGTGTGTGAATAAAATCAGAAGTTGATCAAATTTACACGGTTCTGTCCATGACTAAAAATGAATTCCAATGTGGTCCAGGACCGTATTATGCGTATAAAAATTCCAATATGGAAGCAGAATGATGGCAGGGTCACATGTCGCAAGATTCCGATTTTGGCTGCGCCGTTTCGGAATTCCGACAATGCGCTGCGCCGTTTCGGAAACGGCGCAGATTCCAATATGAGGCGGAACAGCACCAGAAAGGCTTGCCTGCTAAACAGACTATTGTTCCGTGCGTCTGACTGCGCTCCATGCGTGGAGCGCCCACACAGTAACGATAGCGTAAATTAGTCTGTCTTAGCAGGCCGTAGAAAGGCGCAAACACCAATATTCCTGGATGTGGCTTGGCTTGAGGTTATCATACTTAAGTAAAAGTGGCTAAATGTTGCTTGTTAATCTAGCTTTTTTTTTCAGTTTTAGCTTTCCATATTTAAGTTGGTTCAATTTTCTTGGAAACGTGTCACGCGAAAGTAAAAGCATAAAGCCTTCGATAAGGTGTACCGTCATGTGGCTTTTTGTATCTTGACAATCTGAGGATGGGCTCTTCTCATGTGGCAATTACACAAGCCGCAACAGAATTGGTAAGTTGCAAGATGTAGTTATATGAATGCTGCAATGTTGCTTTACCTGATAAAAACAGAGGTGTAGAAGGCCAGCGCATCCGAGGAGGAATATATTGCGTTTGTTTGTCGCCTGGCGAGATACGACCTGCCTTCGTTCTGGCGCAAAATCAATATGCATGCCTCGTATTTGCACTCATGGCATACGTATCTAGTTCAAAAAAGTACGAGTGGCCCCGGTTGCGGGTAGGCTGACATTTATTTTACACCTGCATAGAGTATTGTCATGTTTCTAATCCAATAACTTAAATCTTTTGCATACAGTGGTAATAAATATAGGGCCAGTGTGTGGGAGTACCAAAGGCGGAACAAATCTGTCTATTCGTGGCAAATACTTCCATGAAACGAATGCTGACGTCAGAGTTTATGTGGGAGGTAAGCCGCCAATGTTTCTTTTTTCTTTTTTTTTTAATTCTAGTAGTATTCTGCTTTCAGTCCAGGTATAAGCCCCAAACAAAAATGAATAATTACAGCAAATGACAGGTGACTAAAACCTCGTTTGCTTAAGGTCACTTTGTTTAACAACACAGATTTTCAATACAGAATTCACTAGATAACACTGAAAGTAATTTTCATTATATTCGGCACATGGGGTCCGGTTGGGGTGGTTTCGGCTTGTACACAAAATGGTTGGATAGCATGTGCTTACTGACGCAAAAGTACTGTATAAGTGAAGATGATGCAGACAGATTTGAAAACGGACAATACTTTGCTCTCTCTCTCTCTCTCTCTCTCTCTCTCTCTCTCTCTCTCTCTCTCTCTCTTTCTCTTTCTCTCTCTCTCTCTCTCTCTCTCTCTCTCTCTCTCTCTCCTTTTTCTTTCCATTGTTTTAGAGTATTTCGTCTAGGCTACACCGTTTTATTTGGTGCAGCACTTGCCGAGATGCATATAATCACTGACGGTATGCGAATCTCGAAAGACCCGCGATTCACACTTTAAACTTTTCCTGGTCAGAATACGACAGAGTCACTAGGTTCCCTTGGTGCGGGTCGGGCACAATGCATTATGCCAGCGCCAAGGAGAGCTAATGATGTTGGGAGTGCATTCACTACACTGTTGGGTTTTATCTTCATTTCTCGGACTTATATATATATATATATATATATATATATATATATATATATATATATATATATATATATATTGTTTTGACTTAAGACAGCACAGCAGACGACAGTTAACATCCGGGCACTTTTGGGCGATCTGAGCGGGAAAAGGTTGAAGAGTGTATTTACTGATATTTTGCTGGTTGTATCTTGATTGTTACGTTCCGTTTGTCCTGCGGCTATTTTGAGGTAAAACAATGAAAAATAACACACTCTCGCCTCCATAAGCAGAAAAAATAGGTAACCTTGCAGTTGGGGCGTCGATATTTTAGTCAAATTATAAATAGACTGAAATGTAAATACGGATGAAATAAAAAAATTGGTAGTACAGTGTAAACACCGTGTTAACCTTTCCATTGTTTACGTAGGATTTATGTATTTTCAGGAAAAAAGTGCGAGAAAGTAGGAGCAATTCAAGACGACCTGATAGTGTGTCGCATACCTCCGGACCCAGGCCTTCGAAAGGAGGCTTATCCTGGTATGACTTAAAGATTGTAAATGTAAAAAGGAAAACAGATAAAATAATTGCCTTTTGTACATAGCTCATTAAGATCAGATGTATCCTACAGAAAAAAAAGTCTCCATAGGCTCAAAAGTTCCCAGAAAAGGAATGAAAAGCTTCGCTTTGTGCTTTTAAAAGAATATCTAGCACTAATACCGAAATCAGTTAACATATACGATAGTTGAACGTTATTTTTTTCTAATGTACCTTTTTCTTTACAGATATGTTTCCACCAAATTTCTTTTTGTTATATTCAGGAGATTTATATTTGATATACTATGTTAGTTACATGCTTATGGTCCTCACATGTCAGCGCATATGACACAAATCATAAAAAAGAAAGAGATAAAGAATGAAGGGACGAAAGAAAGAAAAGAAGAAAGAAAGAAACAAAGAAAGAAAGAAAGAAAGAAAGAAAGAAAGAAAGAAAGAAAGAAAGAAAGAAAGAAAGAAAGAAAGAAAGAAGAGAAATATAAACGTTTCGGGTCGAACGCTGAGGTTTTTTTCTCTATATCTTCTTTTCGTGTTTGTATGTATGTTGTAAGATGTATGATGTTTGTTTGTTTTTTTGGGGGGTGGGGGTGGGGGGTAGTTTTGCTTTTTGTGCATACTTAGTACGTGATTATATTCTAAAGATTACATATTATGACTGAAGGCTCATTTGCGTGTTGTTGTTTCAAACTAAATCTGTCCATCCATCATCACCCAAGATATATAAAGCACGTCGCATACTTCAATGCTTTTACCCTTGAAGGGAAAGATTTTAACCAAATCTATATCTTGTAAATTTTGCTCTCCATATATGTTTGACAGGCAACAGAGGGATGTGGGTGGAGTTATATAACGACACATATAAGAGTTACACAGATCTACCATCGGTTTCCAATTTTCTCACAACTGCTTCCGATTACAGCACCTGGTTCGTGGATAAATATGGATTCGAGGAGTCTGACATACTCGGCTCAGACTACTATACGACCAGAACAAGGACATTTTTTGTTCCCTATGTCACTGGGAAACATAGGTTCTTCTTGGATTCTGATGGTGCTGCTATTGTGTATTTCAGTGAATCAGAGAAGCCGGCAGATAAGGTAAGGTTAAAAGTAGTAGCCTACAGCACATGGACGACCACTTGGGGGCAGCACTGCTGCAGAGTTCAGTCTCAACGCGTAAGCAGTCAAACTGGCCAAAAGATGTCATGTGATCGTTGCAGTCATGTAGGTCCTGCATGTGTATCCCATTCGTGTAATTTGTGATCAATCAAAGACAGAGAATTAAAGGAAAAAAACGCCTTTGAAAATGTGATATGGTAATACTGTCAATGCTTTAACCAGTGAATATGATCCAGCAATTAATATTTGAAAATCTAGGTATATCAAGGGGTGTTCCTTCGAAGTTAAGATCCCTGTTCTGTTGAACATGGGTGGACTTATTATTAAAAGAAACGCCTAAACATGTGTTTGTTGTACGGTTATACTCCTTTTTTTTGGGGGGGGGGGGAGGGGTGATATTGAATTATTCTGAAATAAAGTGATGTGTACCTAAAATGACGCTTGTCGGAGATAAACATGTGAATGAAATGCACAAGTTGCAACCTGTCCAAACACATAACCATGTTATGCGACTTACAGTGGTCATTTAATGGTTTAATGTTTGTTATAAAAAAGTCAACACATTTCAAATATTTTCATTTGCAAGTAATATAAAGAAAATAACGCTAATATAATTAAGATGATGATTTCACAAAATATTATATTTTAATTGAAAGTACCTACAGCATATTTGTTGCCAAATCAAAAATTTTATGGAAAATATGCGTATATGCACGAAAACATGATTAATTATGTTGTAGAGAAATAACTTTGAGGGAACTAAACTGATCAAAAAATATATCAATATGTCAGCAAATGAATTTAATTTACCTTATTTTTAATACCACAGATTATAGGAAAAACATAATACCTGCGTTTGCAGTTTATTCTTATGCCCTTAATTTTGTTTACATTGTTGATTTTGCATCACATTAGCAGGAACTAATATCAATTAAAATGCATTCTTTGACAACAGTTTAATTCTTCATTCAATAATCACATCTTGCAGCATTATAATTGTCAACCATAAAATAGTGTTTGCAATGTATGTTATGTGTTCTTTGTTTCAAGAATGATGTAGTGTAGCTTTTATAGGTATTTGGTAGGCATAGTGAAGACTATTAGAGAAATTGAACAAATGACACTTTCCATCAGACTGTAATAAACAGGTTAGCTCTTTCAGCTTCTTGTGCGACTAAAGCCTAACTACTTAAAACGCACTGCTCTGAATGATAAGAAGGGTACTTGATCCATGCCCCTTGGGAGAAGCTCTATAATTCAAATACCAATATGCCTATAGTTACATGGAATAAAATAGTCGAAGTCAACAGCTCCCCTCGGCGCGCGACGCAGTCCAAAATGTGACACCGAAAGAGTAAATATATATTACGTAAGCTAACTCTCAGATGTTCCAATCAAATTTGTATCTTCCAATTCATTTCCAGAAAAAAATCCTGAGTTGCCCCTCATACTGCGGGGGTTGGACGTACACTAAGTTCTCCTCGCAGAAATCAAAAGTCTTCGACCTCGTTGCCAAAAAGAAGTACGGTATATTGCCTGCTAAACAAGCCAATAGCCCTGTTTTCTCTACTCCACTTGGTCTTACCTTTTGCTTCATGATCACTGTCTTTGCGCTGAAACAGTGACTGAATTTGTTCCATTTGGTCACCATGTCAACAGAGCACAGTGCACATATACTGCTAATAATCAAAGTTATAATCATGATCAACTTCCTAACCAGTTGCATCAGTCCATAGAAACGGTGACAGTGCACTTTTGTCACCCCATGCATAAATATAATCTTGTCAGACCAAGTGTAGCAAAGACCAAACGGAGCTTGGTCAGCTTTAGGGGCAATATGGTATGCTGATTTTTTCGTTTGTTACTGTTTTTATTGTATTTTATTTTTATCTTATTTTTTATTTTATTTTTTATTTATTTATTTATTTATTTATTTATTTATTTATTTATTTATTTATTTATTTATTTATTTATTTATTTATTTATTTATTCATTCATTCATTCATTCATTCATTCATTTATTTATTTATTTATTTTTTATTTTGGAGTGATATAATTTTCATGTGTCTAGTTTTAATGCACAAAAAAAATTTTTTTAATAAAATTTACGCTGGCGGAAACGGTCTCCTCTGCCTAAATATGGTAGCATAAGTGTTGAGCTGGATTGCTCTTATCATTTTGATAGTTCTACATGTTGTTAATACTAAAATTCGTCACAAAAAACTTCCTTCCGTCTAATATATGTAAACGTAACTTTAAACTATAGAGACGTCGCCCAAAGTAGTTTTTTTTTTCAAAACAAGTGTAAATAGCATACTCTGTATTATTGCGGAGCACAGCTTGTTTATTTAAATGAATAAAACTTTTTTTTCCAGCTACTACATTGAAACACTACAGAACAGCGGCAGGGGGGCGCCTCATTTAGCACTAGGTCTTGGGATAGATACCACAAATTTCGTTGCATCCCAGACTTCTAGCGTGAGGAATACAAAACACAAAATTGAAATAACTTCAACAGTGAGGAATGAAGAGCAGGTAAGACTATGACTCCGGAATACACATTACCAGGGAGCAAGATTTGGGAAAATATCGCGATACACTAAGACAATTATGGTCCGTGAACTCTACATTTAACGGAACATATTTGTCCCATGCACGCACGTTTTCCACGGCCTTTTATCAAAGACGTTCATAAAGGACATCGTTATACGTAAAGGATCAGTCGATTCACTGCCCCCCCCCCCCCTCCCAAATAACTATGGCTGAGCACATATCACACAGCTGGCACCAGACCACGCTCGTCCTGTTTTCCTCATGACGTAGGGACTACTTTCACTAAACTGATCTGACTGACGCTCATCAATGCAAAAAGATGTGCCTAAATTTGACATCAAGCACATGTGCTCTTACTGCACAGGGTGACACGTGGGAAGACATCGTTATTAGCCAAAATTAATCGGTTAGAGGTGAAACATCAAACTTGTGTAAATATTCGCCATGCTGAACACAAGGCATGTGGGATTGTTTCATCAGAAAAGCGCAAGTGTAATCATAACAGCCAACCAATAGCGGTACACAGTTGCAGGTAATCAGTAGAGCAACTGCATGGAGACAATTGGCCACAGCAAACGGCGGCCAGGTTAAATTCATGTCGTAGATTTATCTGATATTTGAGCACGAAAGTGCTCATTGTGTGATGCACGAAGGCTGATGCAGGCCTGCTTGAGAGCATTCAACTGATTGCATGCCGGTCAGTAACTGGAACAATCTGTAGAAACGAAGAGAAAAGCATAGGCTGAAATAATTGCATAAAACACATAATGGATTAACACCAGAATATCAACATAACTTAATGCCAAGTAATGTATCATCCAGAAATATGTACAATGTGAGATAAAAAAATTACACAAGTCAGATGTATGCAGGAACTAGTATGTATAGCAATCCTCTTATACCGGCCACTATACGACTGTGGAGTATGCTACTCCTATAAGTTCGTAATTCTCAAGATTTGGAAACCTTTCAGCGTACATTAGACAAAGACAAACCGAAGGTTCATGATCTATACTATTTGGGAAACCGAAAAGTACCAAAAAAATTACACTCAAGAATTAGAATGGGTTGCAGTCAGTTGAACCAAGATATGCATAAAAAATGGTCTTTCACGTTTCCCTGTGTGTGTGGTGGGGCAACCGAAAATTCGTATCAGTACTTCTTGGAATGTCCTGGCTACATTACTGAACGAAAATGAAGACCCCCACTGGTTTCACTTGACCCTTTCTAATTTGTAACACAGTCATTATAACTGTTGTCCCCTATTGCACGAGTGAACATGTGCGGGCCAATACCAATGTTAATATCAATAGGAGACATGCATATTAATGTTCCGCCCTAATTGCATACCTGATTGCCTAGTCTCGCTTGGTAACATATGGCGAGATACGGGTCGGTACCTGTGGGCACAAGCGGGATATTACTATTTTGGAAATACAGAATACTTACCACAAGCAGATGGAAAATTTTCTTATATATGGCTTGGGAAGAACTAGTAAAATACCAGTTTGGTATTTGTGAACTTAAATTTCTCAAAAAATGCAAATTTTCTGAGAAATGATCATATGGCCTGTCTGTGACAGTGATGCGACCCGCACGTCCCCGTGATCGCCAGGCGTCAAACCCGTGCTTTGTGGCAGGAAATTCTTACTTCTGTTTTATAATGACGCAACAGTAATGTCCTGTGACTTGTGTACACACTTTTGTATATGTACTCTTTATTTTTTGCAAGAGGAATTCATATAGTCTTGGCTTGTTTTCCCATCGTTTTCTGTTCTTGTTAGAAATAAAAATATGTTAAAACCAAAGTGCTCGTTCTTGCTGGAACGGGCATGAGCAAAAGAAAAGCCCCCACAGGGCGGGATGAGGATATGCACTAGCCACTCATTGGGAGGGTCGGGTATACCCTTATATTTGGTCGAGCCATGTGATGAATTGTTTGCATCTTCCTCTCTGAAATCTCTAATTGCCCTTTTGAAAATAAGAAAATATTATCTGATGAACTAATATTAAAGGAATAGTATGTAGGGAGGGGTGAAAGAAGGAGCTGCTTAATATCAACCCCAAACGTTAAAATTTGTTTACTGAGTATATTTGCAAAATCTCAAGTATATTTGATCTACGGCACATGGTCAGGATGATGTCTAAAAGTTTGAGAAGGAGCACATTCTCAATTCCAGATCGTCGAATTTGCTAACTGGAATACTCAGACATTAACAAAGGAGATTCAGTTGGTGACAGTTGTGACTTCTAGCGGTGCAACAGGCAGCTTCCAATTAGGACAATACTCTGCATACACCGGTAATTGTCCTTTGAATGGTCAGCAATATTGATCAACAATATTAAAACATCGCAATCAGTTTGACATTTAGATTGACCATGTAGTATTCTGTGACCTAGTTTGAGAGTCTTTATTTTAAGATCGAGACCCTCACAGATCTGTAAGCTGGTAAAGTGACCATTACGTTATTTCAGTATAATCGCGGTACTTAATTTTGAAGGCGAATTGCAAGCTTACAACGCACCAAAACCGGACTGAAGCTAGCTTATTACGCTGATGGGTTACAAACAACAGTAATGATACCTGTCTTTACCTGCGCGATGCTGTAAAACTATTTCGCTTAGCACATGGTTCGCTGATTGTCGTCCGACAAAATTGCAACGTGCACATATAATAGGTCTTTTTACGAGGACTATGAAACTGACATCATTAATATAATTGAGAGCAGTGTGGGTAGGACTAATTTAATCGCAGTAAGTACAGTAAAACCTCATTTTAACGACACTCAGATATCTGACATATTCAATATAATGACACAAATTTTCATGGGAACAAGTTTATTTTCTTTCTTATTTGATTCATTTATCTGACATATTCAGTTATCTGACACGTTTCTTAGGGAACAGACGGTGTCATTATGACGAGTTTTCACTGTATTGACAGAGTTAAAAAGAAGGGGGGGGCGCCTACCTTATGTCATACATCGGCTATATATTCATACATAATTGTTCCGTTTTCCCGTATAATTTGTGGAATTTCACTCTAAAATACATTTGATCCTTCATCGAATGGAAGTTTTTTCCTCAGCCCTGTCCACAAAAGGACATAACTTTACTCTTATGTTTATTTTTACAAGGTCATATTGATCTTGGAGCGACCGCAGCTGATGTTGAAAGTGAATTAAATAGTTTGCCCTTCATCCAGCCGCACACTGTCTCTGTAGCTAAAGCGGACGTGACCAATGGACATGAATACAAAATCACATTTAACAGTCACATAGGTGAGTTATATTTGAAGTGAAATTATTTAACATAGACTTAAATGTACATATGCCAATAATTAATAACAGAAGAGCTGTATATAGTTATTGCTAATGTACTTGGCCATAAATTCAATATATGCAAAGTGACCTTGTTGTGGCTTATTACGTACGATGTGCGATTCAAAAAAAAAAATAAATAAATAAACAAAAAAAACAAAAAAACAAACACATCTGAAGAGAAACAAAAACAAAAAAACGAAGGATACAGTATGTGTAATTTAGTTCAGATCGGTGGGATGGGGAGAGAATTCATAAGGCTGTGGCCAAAGTAAGTCTTAGACCAGTGTTAGGGGTCGGATTTTCTTTATAACCTTCGGTACAACTAGTACAACCTACCTGTTGAGTGTGGTCGTAAACGCTAAGAAAGAAATATAGAAATGATTGTCGTTTTGGAACTTAATGGTTTATAGGCCAGATAAGAACTCCTGGACCGGGGATGGTTATTTTCAAAACAATATAAGCAAAAATACTGAAAAATATATGCTGTAACCAGGAGACGTCGACCTGCTGGAATATATGTTGGAGTCTACTGGGGGAATAACCAACATCACAGTCAAAGAAGACACCAAGGGCGTCAGTTCGCTACAGCAAATAGCATTCACGCTTGACGGTGTGCCATCTCCCGCGGTGTCAAAAAACGCCAGTGCAGACGAGGTATTTTCCTGCAGCTTCTTACCTGGTTAAAATAAATAAAAAAAGCAAACAGAGAGATAGACAGACAGAGAGAAAGATAAAGAAAAAAGAAACAAGGAAAGAAAGAAAGAAAGCCTATTTACGGACATATTTCTAGATAGCGCAAAGGTCCACCTCTTGGACGTAGAGACGGGGGGGGGGGGGATTAACCAAACCTGCTTCATTAATTGGTTGAAAATGCCATGTACCACAAGAAGTAAGTGCTGGTACCCTGCAACATTGTGTAACTTGCATGGCTTTGTATCACAAGTGCAGAATAAGTTAACATAATGGACACAAATAACTACGCCAAAATAATGGCATAATGAGTCACGGTCTCACGTGACGCGCATATAACATAATGGCAATAATTTACCTTTATGTCTATCTTTTCAATGTAAAGCATAAAAGATATACATTTTTAGGGGGTTTTTTTTCATACACATGTGGCTTCCTTTCATGTAATAATACAGATTACATGACCAATTTGTAGAGTTGGGGCATTTATATTCAAGGTGTTTGATTTACACTTTTAGATAATGTTTACTGCAAAACATTTGGTAAGAATAGCTCAAAACTGTTGAGAAGTGATACTTATACATACATAGGAGGAGCCTTTCTTATCAAAAATATTTTTTGAATTGAAATTTTACTTCAATTGGCATTAATAACTTTTTCGGTTTCATGTGTTGCCCTCCCAAAGGAAGAATTTAAATTGGAACATCACTAAACAAAACTGACAATTTGTGAAGATAATGATCATGGCACCGTAATAATAATAATAATAATAATAATAATAATAATAATAATAATAATAATAATAATAATAATAATAATAATAATAAAAATAATAATAACAATAATAATAATTATTATTATTATTATTATTATTATTATTATTATTATTATTATTATTGTTGTTGTTGTTGTTGTTGTTGTTGTCATCGTCGTCGTTCTCGTTATCATTATTATCATTACTTATTTCGTTAGGTAAAAGAAGCCATAGAGATGCTCTTCAGTGTTCGTTGCCCCTCACCGATCTCATCAAACGGACGCAACCATGTGTATGACTTCGAGACCGATGGTCCTTGGCGCAAATGGGGTCTACAAGACAGGGGTAATGAACCTTTCTGTGGACTGCGCTTCCTGAAGAATCCGTCATATATCTTTAAGGATGACGGCTCTGGTGTAAGATTATACACTTATAGGGAGGTACATATAATGTGTTTCTTCTTTGTTTATATCTGTCAGTGGATTACATACCGGTAAAGTGGCGTGGAGAAGGCTAATAATATGATCCTGTAACTTTATGACAAATATTTTGGAAAATTAACATTATTATTTTTTAAAACTCGGAACCAAAACTTATTCCACAGATCGATTGGGAAAGTGAATGACATCAGATTGTTGGCGGTATTTTTCTTCAGGGTTAAAATTTGAGACTGTTGTTTCTTTTGCTAGCATCACTTTTCAGTGATAAAATATCGATATATTTGGTAAGGCTCAAGACAAATAATCAAACGAGTGAGGTTAAGCTTTTCCTGGCGAGAATAAGAATGTGTTTATACTTTTAGTTCAAACATATTTTATTGTAAAAACAATTGGGAAACTGGTTTGGCGCCAAGTGTACAACCTTCGTAAGAAATTAGCTATTGGCTCATTCTTTATACAGAAGCACGGGTTTTGTCGCTAGTTCTCTGTAAAAGTTATTTATATCAATGTTCTGTTTGTAAACAAATTAACTTTGTTTTTTTGTACATTTGATGTTCACAACAAGCACGTTCGCAAAGACATATCCCGTGCACATCTGCTGGATAACACCCCCCCCCCCGCCCAAACTGCACCGTCATGAACGCTGTCTCGGTACATTTTGATCCTCATGCGGGTCTGGCTTTGGTGGGAAGAAGATCTATAAAGTACAGTATATGGACCTGGAATACAATCGTAAAAGCTCCAGCTTCCGCTGAACAGATCTCTCATTGGTCACATAATCTAACTTTGTAGGAGCTGAATCCTCCTTCTCGCATGTGCTATTAATAGGTCCGTTTGCCATAAATGTTAAAGACTAATTTCGCGCATCTGACACAAGTAAAGCACGTCTTGCTATGGATCAGAGACTGGATAAAGAAACATTTAACCGCGGTACCCTGCTGAACGGCTGGAGCGCGACGTGTGACCGAAACATTGTTTGTATTTTCAATCGCATGGACCCACAGCAAAGGCAATGAACGGGAGCCCAACGATAATATCGCGCCTGAACGAAATTTTCGTCCTTTTCTCTGGGCTCTTTGGTTGAGGAAGTTGTGTCTATCAAGCCTAGACAAAGACAAACCTGACTGAGAATGCTGAACGGAGATGCCAATTTGGGTTGTTACTTTGTGCAGCAGATCTGACTGAGCGCTATGCTGTCATCATGATGAGCGTACTGGGTATAAGTTATGCTACTTACCCGTTCATAAATAATACTATTGCTACCAAATTTATGATATTTTCAAACCAAGTTTAGCATTTTGTATGTTTGAGACCATAGTGGATGACTTTTCATAAGCTTTTTGCTTTCTCAAGTTGATACTTTTATCATACTAGCTCACCGGATAGGGACTGGCGTTCGAGCATGTATCATCCGGTGAGACAAGTAACAGATATTAATATGTTACATATAGAACCCGCTGCGTGTTGCGCCCTCTTGGGGCCTGAATCCCCACAGCTCGCTCTTTGACCCCTGATATTTTTGTGTTGAACATATTCGAGAGGGGAAGTAAATAGTGAATGTATCTCTTGCATGGGAACATATTTCGCTCATTCATCTTTGGCAAGATACAGGGAAATATCAGTCCACATACCCATTTTCCCCAGTCCACATACCAATTTTCCCAATAGACCTGTTCATACTGAGTTGTACCGAACTTTTCTGGACCATAATAAATTATGCATGCCATTGTTGGCCTGATTGTCCAATCAGCAAGTGGCCGAGTCTGGGCCACGTCTTCTTGTTTGCAACGGATGCCACGGCTCACGCTGGTGATTACAACATGGATTGTGCTGAACAGTGTAAATCTTTTACCTAAAATATCACATTAGTGGTGAAATATGCATTTTGAGTTTACTGACAGTTTAATTTTTCATTAAATCCAAGCACATCCTGTGTTTTGCTTTTAGATCCTTCCACGTATAAATTACTGTAATCCGGCCAGCGTGGTCCAGCACAAAATGTAAAGTAGGATGCGCTTCCCGAAGCGAACCGAATAAACGCGAGTCCTATGAACTGGTCTATTCTGATTGTGTGTGTGTGTGTGTGTGTGTGTGTGTGTGTGTGTGTGTGTGTGTGTGTTTAGCTCTTTCAGTGCTACGTGTTTGTACTGCAGCAACGGCTACCTCGGCCGGCGTGAAAGCTGTTGACCTAGGCTGTTATATTCTATGCAACGAAAAACATGCTGGTGCTTCAAAGAACGGTCTTTTTACAAGGAACATAAATACATAAATCTATCGCCCTTATAATTCATAACGGTTCGTTTTAGGTAGATTGACAAGGCGCATTTGGCACTGGAAGAGTAAATGGAGGTTTGTTTTTCTGTCCACGGAATTTTTGAAAAATGTGACCTGTCGTAAAACGGTTAGTGACATCCATCGAGTTGAGAAAATACTGACTTATATTAAGTGATGGTTTATTAAAGGAAAATCTCTCCTGATTAAGAACAGGGGGAAATTGCGCAGGCAACTTGTTGACTCTCTCATTTTCATTTTCCACAAGCGTGGATTGGCTCTGAATTGAAGTAACGACACTAGATTCATATTATTTGGAAACGGATCAATCATTCATGTACCAGCATAACTTCGAATACCATAACAGAGCAGAAACTAAAATCGTGATCCAGGTCAGTAGCTTGCCTCGGCGTTCTTCGGGTAAAGAAAGCTGTTGACGCAGTCACAACGTTGCACTCAAACACGTCAAATTGAAACTGGGAAATTCGAAACATCGAGCAAAGTCCAATATAAAAAAAGCCAGGCTATGATAATAATAATTAAAACTTGTAAGTTTTACAGTCTACATTCAAAATATAAGGTCTGCGTTCTTTGCAAATATTTTGAAAGGGTTTGTTTCAGCACTTTCTAATTTAGTGGCAACAAGAGGGGCAGTTCATCAATTCTCCTGATGAGCGGCTAGAAAATTTTGGGGACTGTAAATTTAGCAGAAAAAAATAATCAGCATCAAAATACTGGCTGCTTGAAAAATTTGGATCTTCTTTCAATAAAATATTAAAGTGAAAAGTTGACTTGAGATTTGAAAATCCGTCAATCCATAAAATGTGAAATTAAGGTCCACAATACACTAACATTGCAACGGTTTAACGTAAAAGGACTTTCGTGCCGTCCAGTAATGCTGACTACGTCACTATATATATTTGCAGATTTGTTTTACATATCTAGGAGCGTTTGACCAGTCAATTCACGTGCAATATACGTTTTGGAACAGAAAAGAGGTCTCCGTCAAAGGCTTGTTTCATATTACATTGACAGATGACAACAAGTAAGCTTTAAACACGCAACACGACTAGGTTTTTTGGCAATTATGCAAACCCTTTTAAATTGCCATTTTTTTTCGAGAAGGAGATTGAAGTGTTCAGGTAAAACAGAAACGTAGTGAATAATTGCAATAATTCCTCACTTAGAAAATTAAAAAGACAAAGACAAAAAACATTGCCTCCCAGTTTGAAATCCTGTCAATGAAATATTGATATGAGAGTGTGAGAAGACAAATACAATAACGATGAAAATAGCAATAGTAATAATACAAATGTCTACCGGGTAGCAGACCTTCATAAAATTTCTGGCAAGTTATATCGTGGTATGCTGAGGGCCTTTCCGTCGCCTCTGAAGCTACAGAAGTCTAGAGGTGAAAAGACAAAGTACTAAATCAATAAGTTATGTAGACCTCTGTACGTTTTGACCATGTTAATGTGAGCGATGCTGGCGATAAATCGATATTTTTTTATTGTATGGCCTGAAAGGCAGATAGATCAGCGCGTTGACTTCATAATTTTTTTAATTCGAAACGTTTTCTCAAATGTAATAATGATGATAATTGATGATGATGATGATGATGATGATGATGATGATGATGATGATGATGATGATGATGATGATAATAAACAAATACAAAAGCAGTAAAATTACATGAGCGTAAATGTGGTAATTGGCGAGGATAAATCTGAAGCATGAACTTATATTTCTGACTGAACATGCATACATATCATTGCATAATCTGCATTCTATACATAATGTTAAATGTACCTGCTTTGAGCCCCGGAGTCCCAATGCCGATACGTCGGCATGCTACTTTTCCCAGTTAGACATTACCAGAAATCGCGCAGTGCCGTAAATGTTTACCTCTTTAGACATATTTTTTTTGGGTGGGGGGGGGCGCATCAGTAATAACAGGCCGAAAGTCAACAGCAACTTTGACGCAGTGCACCAAATATACGTAGCGACCAGCTCTTTACGATGTCTGCTGAGGGTTAATTTTTTCGCTTACTTTAGGTGGCACTGCACTTGCTTTAAGGCCTTCAACATCATTACAAATATCCACAGTTGGATTTCTATTTACTCCTTCAAATTGCAATATGTCCGTCTGTACCGTAAATCTGGGTCCACTGCTGATGTGTTCGTGGACAGGGTACAGCTTGTTGAAAAAAGTTCCACCACGGCTGCAGACTTCTGCGGTAAGTAGAGATTTAAATCGTTTGCAATTGTGTAGTGTTCAGTGACTTCTTCCGCTTCAAAAAAGTGTTCTTGTTTAACATTAGATCATGCACGTATTTTTGTTTCACATATTGTAATAATGGGTCTTTCTGAGTTTCCTACATGTACGATGTTACTAAATGCGTAAAAATTTGCATCAGATGTTATAGATCAACTAGATTAACTTTCATCGCACATTTCTACAAATTTGAGCTACTCGATCTAAATTGATACAATAATACTAGAATTATATTCTATATGAACTGACCTTTTACTCATGTACCAAGATGCCTATTATGGCAGATACCAAAATTGGTCCAGATCAACAGCTTTCCTCGTTACGCTTTGGCTGCCCGAAGAGTATCGAAAAGGGCTGTGAATTCTTTTATGGCCAAACTTTGGACTGAGTCAACAGCTTTTCTCAGTGCTCATTAGGCGGAATATACCCATCGAGCGCCGAAAAAAAGCTGTTGACCTGGGATATTCTCTCTGGAACTACAGGCATGCTGGTACTTGAATGAAAGGCCCTTTTTTACGAGGACTACGAATCTCGGATGCTGATGACAATTCAAGCTAGTTTGACTTAAGTATAGAGCGACTGTAGTCGTAATTGGCACTGAAAGGGTTGAAACTTAGTGACCGGGTTGAAACGTGAGGAACATTTATTGGTCTTATTATACAAATGAATAGATAGATAGATAGATAGATAGATAGATAGATAGATAGATAGATAGATAGATAGATAGATAGATAGATAGATAGATAGATAGATAGATAGATAGATAGATAGATAGATAGATAGATAGATAGATAGATAGATAGATAGATAGATAGATAGATAGATAGATAGATAGATAGATTAACTTGAATCATTTAAGGCTTTTTTTGAAGAAATGTCTTCTAGGTCAAACCACGTACTCATTTTTAAAATGCTAATTGTAATTAGTTCATACAACGCACACGGAATTTATGCTTTACAAAATGTATACGTTCCACTCGGTCAAGAATATGTCCTTAACCTCTAAGTACAAAAGCTTTTATAGATAGGCAGGGATAAAGTGACGAAAGGTTCACATATTGTACGCAACAGACCGGAATGGCGCCACATACTTTCTTTGCCGCCCACCAATCGGCCTTTCTGGTCGTTGTGTCACGTGACATGTCTTTTCATTAGACTATATAAGAATTTCTGTGCAACTGCACAACGCATTTAAAGCAGTGTAAATCAACTGTTACGTTACTGCTTTCAGGGTGTCTTATTCAGACAGGTTTATGTGTTAAACCATGAAATGCAAAGGTAAAGTGAACTTGTTTCGAGCAGAGTAACTCATTATTTGGAACAAAAAAAAAAAAAGCAAGCGTACATAATTTTTCCCCACCAAAGTGTGTCTTTAGGAACAAGCTTATCTAAATAGTATGGCACAGATTGTGACAGTGGTCATGCACTACTTTTGCAGTGTTGAAACATCAAAGGATGCGTGCGGCGAGGCCTAATGGATTTTTTCTAAAGTCCATAAAAGTTGTGAAACAAGCGGCTTTTAAATACAGCATAACGTTAGAGAGTACAAGTTGCGCCCACGGCTTGCCTTTGATCGGGATTCTTGGAGCAAAGGTACTCTCTCTCTCTCTCTCTCTCTCTCTCTCTCTCTCTCTCTCTCTCTCTCTCTCTCTCTCTCTCTCTCTCTCTCTCTCTCTCTCTCTCTCTCTCTCTCTCTCTCTCTCCCCCCCTCTCTCTCTCCCTCCCCACGTGTGGCCGTGTAACAAGCCAACAAACTTCATTTAGGTGTCATCTCACCCTATTACATGTATATATGTAAAAAGTGCAATTGTGTGATTCCGTAATGGGGTGATTAACTTTTACCTACAAGGGGACTCAAAGCTTCTGAGCCAATCGAGGAATGTTTACCACATCAGGTCCTACAAGGCAGCTCTTAAGAATATGCATGGGTAAAATATAATGCTGTATGAGAAGAATTGTCAAAATGAAGCCACAATATGAGTTATTTCTGAAGAGATCACGTTATCACTGTACCAATGATCAGACCATGGATAGTGTTCAGTCGTTTAGTTCTCCAATGGAAAGTTTGAGAACGGGGAGGGGGGCACCTTGCTGATTGTCATTTGCGCAACATTTAATCTTTGTTAGCTATCGTTGACATCGCTCTATATAACAAATAATTAAACAATCGTAGAGAAGTCAAAGACGAATGGTAAACTTATGCAAAATAAGAAGGACAAGAAGAAGAGGGAGAAGAAGAAGAAGAAGAAGAAGAAGAAGAAGAAGAAGAAGAAGAAGAAGAAGAAGAAGAGGAAAAAGAAGAAGAAAAAGAAGGAAAATACCACGATGTGTAGAATATACGGCGCACTTGTCCTGAATATTATTGCAAAAACATGGGTATAATGAGAGCTGCGTGCAAAACAGTACATTATTCGCATATAAGTGGGGGGGGGGGGTCTTCTCCCGGATTTATTTCAAAGCGAGACTGGGGAAATTTGTGGAAGAGGGGTACATCATGTGACGATCCTGGTTTTTTTTTTTTTTTTTCTTTTGGCAACAAAGGTCGTATCAGGATCGCGGAATTCGTCACAAGTCTCCTACCGCGCCACTGGATGGCCTAACAACGTCACAGTCGATGTGACAAGAAACGTTTCGGCAACGGGACCGGTCACGGGAACATTCGACATGACATACTTGGGGACAACAATAAAGGGTGAGAATGGCACCGCAAGTCAATAAAAAGAAATAAAAAAAAATGATGAAAGTGATATAAAACATAAATAGATTGGTACGGTAGAGACAAGAAAATCTAAAAAAGAGACATTCATGCATATGACATGTGCTACTGTTGAGAAGCATCGCAGTTGAGTTTGATACTATCTTATAGGACTTTGCATTCATTTTTGTGCTTTGCATTCATTTTTGTGCACCAACTTACTCTTTAAGTTTGGAAAAAAAACACGGATGCGAAAAAATTACAATATAATCCACAAAACCTGAAAAAAATGCTCGAATTGGGTCATTTGTTTTCAAGTCTGCGATTTCCATATTGCTGGGCAAATGCTAAATTCTGTTGAAACGGCCTTTTGGCCGGTAGTCTCTTCAGAACGCTAGAACTGAGTTATACCAGAAGGAAAAATATGCTCGGATTTTCTAATTGAAAATCAAAGCGTCTGCCTTGAATAGCAGAGAACCAAGGCCAACTATTATCCTTTGTTCCTCCCATGCCGGACCAATTTTGACAAACATAGTTTAATTTTGTAATGTATTTTAGATGTTCCAGCGCAAGCCAAAGCAGATGAATTTAAAGCTTTGGTTCAAGCTGTGAAGGGAGCTGGTCACGTGACAGTAACACGAACTGGAAAGTGTTCCGGTTACGCGTGGAGCGTGGAATTTGTTGATTCAGGCGGTAACAAAAACCTCCCAAAGGTAGAAAATCAATTCTTTTGATAATCTTATTTTGACAAGGATCTCATTGGTATTTAAGTAGACTGCACGTTTGTCCAGTAATCTGCATTCCCAAGCAAAGTTAACCCTTTTTTATTTTATTCCACATCTGTCTGTTGGTACATGTACATTTGGCAGAGCACCTATGACAAAATTTAGTCGTTTCCCGCTCAAAGCGCCCGTCCTCAAAGTGCCCGGATGTAAACCAGGAAAGGGACAGACCAGGAAAACAATTTCTTGCAACTGGAGATAATTTCCCGATATGTAAACTGTGAACG